>JAQFYB010000859.1:0-42170 GCA_034694085.1 Pogonognathellus longicornis
TACATATATTCATTGACATTTGCAGTTGTAATAAGCACTTGTAAAGGGTCAGACATAAAATGCTCACCCTGTATTTAGGCTGCCTCATTTTGAGAACAAAACGAAATAGATAATTTACTGATAATAACTTTATTGGAGAATTATTTCTATTGTAATATTATTTCGCAAGTCATAATAATTGTACACACTAGTTTTATGGAATTCGTATGGTTTATGTAAAATAGCAGTGGATATATTTGAGCCTACAAACCAACAGGAGTTGTTTAGAAAGTCCCAGCTACATTTATAGGTTTTATTACAAGCTCATTACTATTACAATGCACAGCACACCATCTCGTTCTCTATTCCCAGTCTTTTCTCCAGTGTGCATATTGTAAACAGGGAAAGCAGTAAAATGAAAAGCTAGGCCAAGCCTTTATAAAATAAATCTGACGGTTTGGTTGGGGTGTTACGACTGTGAAATCATAATAATATTACAGTAAAAGCGGTCTAAGGGTATTAGGGAACATAATAGTGTGGATGATGTGAACATGAAGTAAAAGCGTTTGCATTCTCTCGGCCACACTCAGACACAGCGCAGGCTGTGTGTAGACTAGGACTAGAGTCAGATACTGTGAGAGAAAAGGAAGGGTTTGACTCGGCACTTGGCAGGTAAAAGATTATTACATAAGATGTTTATATCTTCACGAACTACTTTGATAATCTCCAGTGTGAACCCTTGTGCTGCGCTGCTCCCCTAATACGTAATAGAGAGAGCATTGGGGCTGTGATAATGTGATATGCCATACATTACATTAACATTCAGTTCTCTCGGTATTATGCCTACGCGTATAGCACAGTGACACAGTTGAAAACGTCAAAATGGCGTGCTAGATCCTTTCTTTGAAACTAATCTCGGTGTTCAATCTTGATCATGTGGGTGCATTGCATGAGAGAGGCGAAATGCCATTTAGATACGAATTCGAATGGAGCTCTGGTGCAGCGCACAAGCCGCTATGTGTATATACTACACAAACACAACTTATCAAATGCCACTACTACTCCGAGTACAGTCTTGCTATATAAAACTTGCATAGCTTTCTACATTCTAACGTATCAAGGTAAAAAGTACCTTGCACACCATTTTCACTTCCCACAGTCAGATCTACCCTGTAATATAATACCATGCTGTACATGCATCTGTAGCAAGCAGCACTAGACTACTATAAATACCTAAAGCATATTTTATAGAGATAGGTTGAAAGTATTTTCGCACCTACTACATACTACACACTTATCATGTGTAGTTATTGCATAAGACTAACACAAGGGGAAAAATCCATATAGGAAATGTCTACCTACTTATGTATGTCTGAAGAGTGTCGTGACTTGAAGCAAACTTAGCGTCTATTATTGTAACATTAAGGCTCAAACTGGGGTGTACGAAACGCATTAAGTACAGCAATCAATTTTTGAGCGGATTTTATTTTATTTGAAATGGTTCTTTGGAATTGATCAATACAGTCGTATATACTATGTGGAAGTGGATCGTATATATTGTACAGGTAGTGGGTAGAACATGAGATGATGATATTAAAGCTCTCGTATGGTATGAGTAAAAGGAACAGCAAATCTGTTTTTAGAGGTCAGACACTTTTGGATGGGGCAGATGAGATCTTAACAGGAAATACTTTTGGTGAAAAATCCCAAGGAGAGAAAGCAATTTGTTAAGGATGACGATCCGAATGTTTGATAGAATTGCTCGTGACACTTCCTTGCATGTTTAAAGTTACAGCATTGCAAATTCAGAGTATGGATAAGGAACGGAGAATCCTGTCCTTACTTTTAATGTTTACAGTTTACTTTCTTTCTCGTCTTACTTTCTCCTCAACAATCAATAAAATACTCATAATAGATTTCCAAGAGTTGCTATTACGCCCCCAGCAATAACATCCTTTTGCACGAGGTGGAAATTCTGGTCATGTGTTCACATCATGAAAATATAATCATGTCACTAAATGTGTTATTACATATTTAGCTTTATCTAAATACACCTATAAGCCTATACGAGCACAAGAGTGAGATGCCAGCTAAAACCTAACAAAAAGAAAACGTTCATTCAGGTAATAATGACGGGATGAATAACTATTAGCAATACAGTGAGCGTCTTATCTTTGGGACATTTTGTGTGATATGTATTACACAGCTTTGCTGCTTATGCATCAACTATCCTGACAGGCAGATGATCGATTTAATGACATGCAAGCGAAAGGAATGCTGCATTATCGCACACTTCCGTTTTAGACTCATACATCCTTTCCCAAAATACTCGCTACAAATACCAATAGTTACAACTATAATGTAAAAAGAACTAAACCCAAATTTTTCGCACAGCTACCTATACGTATTTCTGTTATTTGTATCTCTTAATTTCCTGTTGGGGCAATTACAATCTGGAGATTTTATTTGTTCTCTGTATTCTTAGAGGATATTACTAAGCTACACATGTTGTATAATAAGTATAACTAGCACAGCATAGCCGGGGAGCAATTGCCTCCCCAAAACTCCGGAAAAAGAGGTCATTTTACCAAAACAGTACATAAAATCGAGAAAATTTTCACACTAAGCGTGAATTTTATGTAGTAATTTATGCTGATTTTTGTCCAAATTTGCTCAAATTTTTTCGCACTACACGCGATAATACTAAAAACATTTCTACCTCATGTTTTGAGTTCCCCCCAAACCAAATTCTTGCCACGCCTATGATAACATACATAGTAAAAGATACATATCTAATACTCTAGGTAAGTAAAAATAAGTAATTTACATATAAGTTGGGAGTAGTATTTGTATTAATTTACAACAATTTTGCATAAAACAATTACGATTGCGATTACGATAATTCTAGTTCTAAGCATGTATATTATGGTCTTCAGCATTCTGTGTTACGTAGTAGTAAAACGTTCATGCTTTTCATAAGGGACCTAGTTGCAGTGGTAGGTATGCGGTGCAACTATAAAGAAATTAAAGTATCTACAAGGAATAAGGTACACTATATGCTGAAATGCTGGTTATTTTCTTGATATCATTGTCACGTTTACTTATTGCCAGTAAAATAATGAAAAGTATAAAAATTCATTTCCTTGTCATATTATAAACGTCATAGCAAGCCATACTACGCAAAACTAGGTAGTACAATTCCTTGTGTTACATGAACATTATACTTACTTCTACATATTTGATATAATAAGGAATGAAAGGTTGGGTATCTCAGTGTAGTCGGAGATTGGAGCAAGTCTTTCAGAAATGAAAGTGCTGGAACTAAAATAATATCGTTGTGAATTCTTGTCACTGTGTGTGATGTTATAAAATATGCTTGTAGTAGACCGAGCGCGTCCTACGCAAACTTTTCTCTCTAAACAAACCCTGCACGCTCTCACCACCTTCCTCCGCCCAACCTACATCATATCTACGTATACAAACGTCTACCTTACTTAAGTACAACGTGTAATATTATTATCATGCTAAAATGAAAAGAAAGGCACCTTATATTTAGTTTTTACTTTACAGTATAGTATAACATGTACTAGGTACTTATACTCCTTAACACTATTGCTATGTAGTGCAGATAAATATAGGGTGACATATTAGTTAGTTAATAAATTATACTTGCTTATGTTTGTCTGACCGGTGAAAGCTGGCAAGTCTGAACTATAAATTCGCACATTGACTGACTCTTATAATAATAATGAACTATTACAAACAGATGTAATGAAGTAGTGTTAACACAATGTATATGGCAGGGATACAGAGTACTATGTTTATGGTATTCAGCACCTAAAACTACCCCAAAGTAGGTTTTGTTGTAAGTTTTATTGATAAATTTAAAAAAATAAGAATTAAAAATTTTGAAATTTTTTCACTATTTTTTTCGAATTCAGCATCTAAAACTACCCCCACGTAAATTTTGTTGCTAGTTTTGTTGTGTCTTTGAAAAAATCACGAATTGAAAATTTTGAATTTTTTACTACTTTTTTCTAATTCAGCACCCAAAACTACCCCTAAGTAAATTTTGTTGCAAGTTATGTTGATATTTTTGAAAAAAGCGCGAATTGAATTTTTTGAAATTTGTCACTATTTTTTTATCGAAATCAGCAATCAAAACTACCCGAGAAAGTAAGTTTTGTTGCGAGTTTTGTTGATTATGACTTTTCTGTTCAACATTCGGACAGTCATAATAGATGTTCCTTAAAGTAGGTATATCATATATGCAACATTGCTATTATACTATATATTGTACTACTATATACTATACTATCATATTAAATACTATACTATCCTACTAAATACTATACTACTATATACTATAGTACTAGATTCCATATTACTAGTGTTGGAGAATCTGCACAACAGACGGACAGAGAGACAGAATGGAATAGCCTTTCTGTCTATAAAGTAGTTGACACTACTTAATAATAATACATATTTAGACGGACTATTGTATAACACAGTTAGCTAAGTACGACGTGACATTGAATCGTGGAATATATGCATAAAAACTACGTCAATATATTTCGCAGTCATCAACCGTTCATTTTGTGCTTACGTAAAACCAGGCTGCCTACCCAGGTACTTCGCTTTTAGACGTACGACAAATGCGTCGATTACAACTCGTGAACTTCCTTCCCAACAAAGGCACAGCTTCCTCGTCCTATCACTTATTTGTTGAATAAAGCAAAGGTTAAAATGCCCGTTAGAAATTTTACGGGCGTATGTTACGAAATGACAAGATCTATAGAAAATAATATACCTATATATGTATAAAATAATAATGCCAGTATACATGCTGGTGATTCAGTGCCGACAGAACTTGCATGACTAACGAATGAAATAATAAGTGCCTTAGTATGTAAGTAACATTAGTCGTAGTCTTAGCTATCTGTCTTTACAATACCTTCACGTTTCAACTTCAACCATCCTGTTTGGTTCTACAGAAAGATATAATATTATGACAGGTACATGGCTCACATTTGTTCCTGTAAAAGCTCTATGCATACTATGAAATTATTTCCCTGCTCTTATAAATACGCTGTACGTAGTATAGATGCATTCGTACTTTGTCGTATCAATCCCATGCTTTTATTAGTACGGTGATAGAATGGAACATGTTCAATGATCTTTTGCTATGAAAATATGGAAAATGCCATTAAGGAAGTGACTTGGGGCTAACATGCTAACAATGGCTGTTTGATGTTTCGTTTACACTGTTCGAGCAGCAGAATCCATAATATACTATATATGTATAGGTACATGTCGTGTGTGTGTGTTCAATCTTCATGTAAATATACATAGTGCCTTAGCCTTACAGCGATAACTTCACAGGTATCTCCTAAAATACAAGCAGATACTCAAAGATGGTGAATGAAAATATTACTGCTCTATGTGTACTAATACTACTTGCACAAACAAAAAGCTTTTAACACAGCAGAAATGATTGAACCTGGGAGAAGAACACAGGACACAATCACAATGTGATATCATAAACATACACGCTACATAAAAGAAGCGTGATCAGATCACCTTCAAAATGAACGTCCTCTCTCTCTCTCTAATACTAATACAGCCACTCTGAGCATTTTCCTTAGAACGCAAAAGACATTAAACTAATTCGGTGTCAGAGACCTGCCTATCAGTTCAGTACCTTCCTTAGCCATACAGACCACCACATAGTGTCTCCATGCTTTCCTCTCCAGGATTCGCTACAAAAGAATAGCTAATAACGATTTCTAAAGTATCATGTGTAAATAACGTTAGAGGAACCCCTGATAATATTGCAAATACAAAATGTGAGCACATTGGGCGAACAGCTAATTAATTTAATACCAAAATCATTTTCTACGATTAACTTTATGAAAGTGCGGTTAACATTGTGCTTTGCCACGCGGCTATTACAATGTAGAAGGTAAAATATATATTTGTCAAAATACTTACCTATGTTGGAATAAAAAGGTAAAGTCAATAATGCAGCATATTATTATTATACTTAAGCATGTGGAAAAACTGTTTTCATTACTGCTTAAAATATGTGTTCGGCGTTTGGATGAATGAAAAGATTACACACACACATGTATACATAGGTAACCACATTGGGTTTTGTTGGTAATAGCTATTATGTAGCGGATTTGGTTGTAATGCTATTTACGATTTGGTTAGTATGTTATTAAAAAGGAAATAAAGAAATGGATTTTCCAACTAGGCCGTAGTGCATATGAATGACCCAGGGTGATGTGGAAATAGTTCGCTTGATTTACTAAGTGTCTCTGTAATGGAACTGAAAATTAGATGTTGGAATATGTCGGCAGGAGAAAATATAAGAGATAGAGTAACATTGGACATAGTTGATTACTATTGCAAGAGAGTTGATAGGAAACGGGTTGGGGAAATGATACGAGAGTGCTATTTTGATTGAAAGTTTCATTAAAAAAGTCATTAACATGAGCAATCACTCAACTCTTGTATCAGCACATGCAATTATTAACTAACTTGACTTGCCTTGAAGAAACATGCACCAAGATCTCATTTCCTATTTGGCTATACCTTTCCTTCCTTTACTTTTCTTATTACTTCTTCTTAAGGTGAACATATCAATAAATTTGAGGAAATGACACTCGTGCTGTTAGTAATCCATCTTTACAACTTAAATTCACACGCATAATCATTTATGTGACTTGGATAGAATGTCAGAAAATTTCACACTTACACTTTTGTAATGCCTGATCAACATTTACAACTACCGTTTAACACTGACAGCTACTGACAGAAAAAATAATTCACTTTCATTGAAGAAAAACAATATACGTGCTACTTTTTTTAACTTTTACTTTGGCTACCATGCTGTCTTACTAGGTAGTTCCATTTTTAGCTCCATACGTGAATTTACATAAATTCACGTATAGGTAGTTTAGAGAAGTATTTTTTCCTAGTATGTTATTAGTAATAATTACCTATTCAATTATATTTATATACTACCAATATAATATTATGTGATATATGCTCTTAAGTTACAATGGATTTACATTACCGGTATTGTTCAGCGTAGGAAACTTGGTAGTCACTTTCACTTTGTAGATCCATGTCATGTCAAAAAGTTGGAAAATTTCGTTCAGACAAAAAATATTCTGATTTCTTTCAATTTGTTCAGTTCTTTGCTGGTGAGGAGTGCATTGTCAGTTGAATGAAAATGCATTTGATTCTTTGTAGACCTTGGAGATGAAATGACATAATGACATGAGTGAGTATGACAAAAATGTATTTAATTCTTCAAATGACAGGATTGTAATCTAAGAAAATAAGTGAAAAGATGTAAATGTTTTTGAAGTATGATATTATCTGGAGGGGAAAGACGAAGGACTGTGCAAAGGATTGGGTGACAGAAACAACATGAAATGAAAATCGGAATCGGAGAATGCAGAGGAGGTTGGGACGGGGAGCTCTCCGGTTGTGTCAGACAGCTGTGACCCAATAACTCAAAAATGGCAATAATCTTCCTTACTTATATATAACCTCTCATCTCCCTCCCGCTTCACTGATCAGGGCTAATCCCCTTTAATCTTCAGTATCTACACTTCAGTCGCAACTCTATGTTATCACGATATTTAATCTCATTTCATACAAAGAAAACCCAATTTTTAAAATTAGGCTTCTGATTCAATTTGCATTAATGTCATTGTATAGCTATTATAATCTAATATTCTGTTCAGTATAAGTAGTACAAATTTTCATCCTTTGTTAACAACAGAAAATTAAATACTAAGTATTTACTTACATACAAATTTATTTAATATTTGCTTTTGTCAGCAGAACTACTAGTAAATGAATGGCTAATTAACCTCGTTTTAATCCAACTCAAACTTCTAGGTATAATAATAAATATCTGTAGTTGGAAGAATCCATAAAAATGATGTCTATCACTATTGAATAAAGGATTATCCATGAAAACGTAATCTTTATTAATATACCTGGTACTTATTAATATAGTACTTGAAACTGGGAATACTATAAAAGTCAAAATAAAGTATGTAGTGTGTTACTCCCATTGAAAGGCTTTGGCATGCTATGAGAGTGACAGCCAATACAAAACGAGTAAGCGAAGCATTTAGAGTAAATATGGAAGTTGTTATTTCGTGTTTTCTATTAGAAAATGTCATTTTACTGGAATTTTCATTGTCGCCACAAAGATCTAGTAGTAGCTGTATAGAAACGCACGCTCAATAAAATGCATGATATCTTCAATTCTGCATTTTTTGTCAAACGACCGACCGACTGACTGTCACAAAAGTTTACATACAATGGGTGAATCATAATGCTTACGCTAAACGCGATCGATTCGACGAAACAGTTGTCACTCGTCAAAGTCGCAGCAGAACAAAGTTTTGTGTAGTGGCTATCGTTTACAAGACTCTTGTACTAACGTCCATGGAAAAGTAATATTTACGGCACATTCATTTACTCTGAACTTTATATCGGTATGCATATACAAGACAGTCGGTCGGTCGGTTCAGTTAAGTCCGTTTAACATAATATACTGCATTGCATACTTTCTCTGCGTCCGTACAATACCTTTCTTCAACACAGCACCACCCATTTCATCAATATGCGTATTATTTGTGTATTGAACTGTATTGATGTGTAAACTGCTAATAAAAAATACCATAAATGAGAACTTGAAATGACAATTTGTTTGAGTTTATCAGTTGAAAAGGATATGCTCTGAATACTTACATATTAGCATACATTTATATGAAGAGAAAGTAATAATAAAGAAAGTGGAACACACAGTCGAAAAAATATATCCGTCAGAAGAATTATAAAAATGTGGAATTTATTTTTTCATTCGAAAATTGTACATAGGTTGTAATTGTAAGTACGTCTGAATCAATCATGTTATAAATAAATAATCAATATAGAATATAAAGTTAAGTTAATAAATTGTCGTAATTTATAGCGTAGTTATATATTCAAAACTAAAAGAATCGTGCCGTCATCAAACACATTGTAATCATCAAGGCGACTTTTTATGTATATATACAAATTGTTACACACAGGAAATTTAGAGTCAAGGTTTTACCTTTCAACATTTAGCACCCGACTCCAGAACGGAGAATACGACCGCCAGGTAATGATAAATAGTGATTACTTATCGATTTGTATTGATTACAGTAAAGGTATGTATGTGAATCCTACTAGCAGTGTTCTACACGTATAATCTAAATGGAAGTTTTTAAAGCTACGAATAGTGTTATATATATATATCCATGTTTTTGTGTTATTGTATACATTTGATTTAGTTTATTAGTTTCTAGCATACCCACTCCATTCCCATGTTGCATATACAGAACTAGATGTATGTGCACTCACATTGACTTTCTCGGACTATATACGTACATACATTGTTGGTTGGACGCTACACACGAAATTACGACAATCCAATCCGCCACCATACACCACCACCACCACCACCACCCAAGAGTTGTAGTTTTTCGTCTCAGCTGGGAAAAGCCACTTAATTCTGCACTAATGGCCGGATAGCTGTCGGAACCTGTGAAAAGTCACAAAAATTGCATACTATTATTTTCCTTGCTATATATACGCCACACAATTCTGCAAGAAAAGAACACAATCTATAAATTCAACCGTGCCATTCTGTCTGTCTTGTGTCTGCATCAACAGAAGTGCATTTACATGTCATTGAGAAATGGGAACAAATATTCATAATAAATCAGAACAAAACCACGGCTCAAGAAGGTTATGTGTGCGAACTGCATTTTTATTTTAATCTATAAATGTTGAATGTAGAGTTTCTGTCGTGTCTGTCAATAAATGTAAAAATTCAAACCTTTCCTCCGACAAAATCATAACACACTGAAATAATTCTACTGTGTTTATCAACAAGCTAAATGCCTTTTTATGATACCCTGTGAAAACCAACAGTTGCATTTTTATGGATGTGAAACGACAATTTCTTCGTTACTAAAATAGACTGAGATAGATGTCTGTCTCATACATTTTGAAGGACTTCTTACGCAAGTAGACAACATTATGTCACCCATTTTGCTTAAGAGACCCTGACCTGACTTACTTAAACTTAAAGCAAACATTGCAGGCATTTCGGCACCTCTTTGTTTGTGTTGCTTACGTCAAAAGCTATGTACGAGTTTATCTATCTGCATAAATCATTCAATGAATTTAATAGAGTTATGCCTTCCCTTCCCTTCAATAAATACTGTTACTACCAATTTCAAAAAATAACATCAGCTTGAAATAGTTTGTTGCACTACATACAAATTTTGTTCGTATCTCAAGTTTGAATAGCTTTTGCAGAAAACAAGAACAAAGCTGTTGAGGTCGAATTACAGCAACTTTTCGATACAGGAAAGTGACAACGTGACAGTAAAGTTGTGAAAGTACTTATGAAGGGCTTACTTTTAGCTTATTGTTATCATTGACGACCAGTCCTCTCGGACGACGGGTCGCTAAGTGTGTAAGCAGGCCGATACAGCTTTTTCCCGTCTGCAGCATCATAGGCTAATCTCGGATTTGGAACTGTATTGCTTTGGCTTCCTATGGATGTATACCTGTAAAACAAACAAAAATCGCTTCAATCCTTAAATGTGTGTAGTTTACAAGAGGTTTGGTGCAACACTACAACCTGTCCTATTGCCTACTGTTACTAAAATCAAAAATTACGACTTCTTTGTAAACTGAGCAATCTTCACATAAGCAAATATAGCATTACAATTTAGAATGAATATGTACTGTGTAGCAAGATTCCTGCAAAATTGAATGCAATTTATTTGAACAAGCAATATTAAACCATAATGTTACTTTATGTCAGGTTATTCATCCCAAAACATTTTTTTCTCATTAGAAAGCGAAACCCTTAAGATGGTCCTAATGCAACTACACTTAATGCAACAGACAATCAATTTTTAATTTAATCGAGTCACCAAACACTTTTGTAAAAGGAAGCACGAAAGCGCATCCATGCAAAGTTTAAGAAAATATGAAAGCATCCATTTATAGGCATTTTTTATAACATGGAGCATGTAAAATGCATGTAAAGGTCTTTGCAACCCAGCAATGTAAGAGAATTGCTGCAAGCTAGTCACATGCATATAGTGAGTAAGTGTATACAAGTATCAATAATATCAACGAAGCAATGTTTTGGGTAGAACTGTTCATAATAATAATATACACGTAATGCCTTGGACTAGAAACCAACAACGACATAACCAACCGTAACCTAAATGTCTATTTCGTTTCGAATATCAATCAATGAGAAATGTCTCGCTGTTGGGTTGACATAGCCCTTGCCTTTGCATAAACATTTTAAACATATTGATTTTTTTCAATCGACTCTATTACAACAGCTTTATTTCTTTCCGTTATTACCAGAGTTGTTCACTTCAATTTTTAAACATAAAATAATACAAACAAACATAAACT
Source organism: Pogonognathellus longicornis (assembly GCA_034694085.1). Taxonomy (NCBI): domain Eukaryota; kingdom Metazoa; phylum Arthropoda; class Collembola; order Entomobryomorpha; family Tomoceridae; genus Pogonognathellus; species Pogonognathellus longicornis. Next base: position 11,485 of record JAQFYB010000859.1, read on the forward strand.
TCTCAATTAATCTAAAGTATAGGTAATGTCCATCATTAGTTTCATATAACCCTAATAATAAAACGTTTGTTGTATAATCCTTACTTTTACTCTCACACTAATCGCTACACACTAACGATCATAAACAAATAATTAATACAAAAATGGGTTTAACGTTTTACGCATCAGCATTTTTTTGCTTGTTTGGAAATATTCGTCATGAACATACATTATATAAGTAAATGTACTGATTGTATGTGTAAGTAGGTATGATGAATAGGAGATTTATCGGGAAACACTTAAAGATACATAATAGAATATATACAACACATAAACCTACCAAACTACCAACAACATAACTGTGCATATTGGCACACAGGTACCCATATACACAAGCTGGTGTACACACACATAATATTATGTGCCTAAAGTATCTATATACTGCAATTTTTAGAACTACCTATGCACATTTCCTTGTGACAAAGGCATAATTCGACCACAGCACAGTATTGGACCTGCAACAATCTTGAATCTTGAACACACACTTCTTCCACATATAAACTTATTATATGATATGTAACAGCATTGCAACAAATAATGTGTGTTCCAATTCTCAAAGGGGAAAAGTTAAAGGTACACTGTGTATACCTACATAAATACACGCAGAAAGAGAGGAAAAACTGGATTTATGGTATGATATAATATTTGTAGGTCATATTTTGGTTATAGGTCTATTTTGAAAAAAGAAAGTACTATAGTATAGGATTCTGGTGTAAATAAAAAGTTATGGTAGGGAAATGTGGACGGTTTAATAATTACTTTGGAGACCTTAAGGAATCGTAATGTAAGTACAGCACGACATATTGTGCTTTGGTTTATGAAGCCAGTCAATCCCAGAGAGTTCCTGCACCCACCTAATCATAATTTTGAGAAGGCTGAAGACACAACAAGAGTAAACACACATACAATGACTAAAGCTACTAACGCTTATTGTTCGTATTTATTAGGCATGAAGGATGCTTTATTTCTTATAATAATGTCTTTATAACTGCAGGCTACCTATAGGGGCATTAGGAGGAATTAGACTCTTTAGTGCATTATACGTAACCGTTTAACCTGCCTTTCTCTTAATGCATTGCAGAGTGTGTAGGTAGAATGTGTTTGTTATCTGATGGAGTTTCCAACACGCTATTCCTTGCTTTGCTCTCATTTCCTACATTGCCCACATACACTGCATTCTGAACTCACCTCAGCAGTTGACAGTTTACCTCTCCTATGTAGTCCATTCCTAAACAGTTCTCTGCGTACTACATGATTCTTCAATAGTTAAACAGCTAAATGCTAACGAACAAAGAGAATTTTATAAACTATTCGATCTTTAAACAGTTTACACCGACACAAATAATAACTCTTATTGCTAGTCTCCTGATCTCAATAGCACCACCAAAATAAGTTCCCCTTTATTTGCATACTACCCATTATATTATATACTGTAATTATATACTCTTTCTATTCTTCCTACAATCTAACTGAAATTGCACTAATTGAGCGAAACTGCTTTTTGGTACAGTAATTTAACTCAGTTCAATCATTGAGTCAAATGTAGTTTACAGATGATTAAAGTTAGTTAAATTTTAGTACAATTATTGCTGCTTACAAACAAACCTACCTAGGTAGTCTAGGCAAGTTACTATAACCTTAATTACCACTTTGGTTTCCGGAAAAGTCAATGAAATTTTATTAAATGTGCAAATACTAAGGAAAAATGTGCAACAACAATCTTCTTACGTACATTACTTTATTTCTCGGTGCAGTTTCACTTTTTTTACCTACGTACTACATATCACACCACGCATATTGCTGTGTGCTTAATACTCTCAAGTAAATAAATCTAAAGTACTATGACATCATTTCTGTAGATTTCTAATACCTACGTATGAAATATTATTATCAAAGATGTGAGCTGCTGTTGCTAGGTAAGTACTACGTACATGTAGGCATTATTTAGGTATGTATTTTTTATTTACGTCGTAGTATTTTATGATATCTCATATTGCTTTAGTACAGTAACACATACTGCCTTGTGTATGTAGGTATAGGTAGGTAAGGTAGGTATACATTTAGGTAAAATTACATTACTTTGAGAACAGATAGAAAACGGGATACATTTTAAGAAGGCTGGAGCTGAGCTGTAGAACTGTGTGTTTGAGTAAAAGTATTAAAGAAGTGAGTTGTGTAAAAGCATTTGTTCCTTCCATACACCACGCAGACAGGTATTATTATTGCATAAAGTCAAAATCCGTCTGCTGGTGTATTTCTCAGTACACAATCGATACTTTACGTTTCGACTAAAATTCTTGGCAGGATGTCCAAATATGAATTCGAGTAGTAGTAAATACTAGTAACTGGTAGAATTACCAGTAGTGCTGCTACAGATACTACAAACTGTACATACTGTACACACTACAAACGATGTATGTGTATTGCACACATACACCAGGAATAATGCATTAGCTGCACATATCTCTTACTATTATATAGCTGTAACTCAATGTGTTACAAGTATTACAAGATGGTAGTAGTATTTAGCATAGGTATATATCGTAGGGAGAGTGATGATGGTATCATATTAATATATTAACAAGGTGTAAGTCCATTTTCTCTATCTCTATACAACACTGTGTTGAATGTTGAAATCCACTACATTTTACGTGTAGTACCTACACCTACCTACAGCGAGATACTTACTCAGTGATTTGGCATGGTGGGTCTAGCAGTAGTAAAACACCTTAACGATGGGCGGGTATCCTTTTGTATGGTCCATAATAAAATAGCTGGCTTGTTTGTTAAATTTTTTCTTGAGACATAGACATAGACCTGGCTAAGAGCATAGAGGTATGTGGATATATTATATCTGTAGCATAGAATAGACACGTGATTCGAACCTGAGCAGGTACATCGCACCATTTGTGTGCATTTACTTAGTTAGAAAGAACTACATAGCTGGTTTATGCGGAGAAAGTTAAGTTAGTGTCTGTTTGCGTTTCTGTTGTAATGCAATGCATGTGTAGTGTCATTTTAGACACTGCAGCGCAGGTGAGTCTCACACCAGGAGAAGTCATAAGATGTAAAGTTTTACAGCAGAGAAAGAAGAAAAGCATTGCATCGTAACAAACATCCTTAAAGCACACCAGCATGTTATTCGTAGTGATATGTCAATACGTATCATTCTTTCCGCGGTTTCATGATAACATACAAGATAAGTGTCCATCTTCTTCTATGTGCATTTTTACAGTTTTCCTATTTGAGAAACACTATTAAAGTAAATGTCAAACAGCCCAGGTACGTATTACATGTATAGGTAAGTAGCATAGTATATTATAGGTTTCTATACAAACTACGTAGTATATTTAGTAGCATTGTAACATTTTTGGTATTCGGGGAGTGTAGAACGGATAACAGAGCTAGGGAGTAAATAAGGAGATAAATACTTGAGTTTTGTTGTAGAATAAACTGAAACACAAAGAAAGTATTTCATTCTTGGAAGCGACCTTTTTCTCCGTTACACATGACTAGTATCACATAAATACGTAAACCCCGATAGGAGAAATAATAACAATATTTCGTTGCCACATAATTCCTAGCTAGTTAGGTATTTCGCAATATTAGCCAATGTCATAGAGGCTACGAGAAGAAGAGTCGGTGGAAATGCACAGAAATGAAAATGGTCTGTCCTGTGACTAAATGTTGGAATATTTTGTGAAGAATTTCACGCGTAGATAGATTTAGTTGGTTTGGCAGTTGAGTTACATTTCGGGATTACCTCCACCTCCTCCCTCGCCACCGTAAACTCCGCATGGATGCTTTCTCCATTTCTCTTTCTTAACACCACCAGAATAACACTGGAGAGGAAAAGAAACGTGTATTCTGTGTACATTCTTGTCCAAGTTTACTAAGTCAAAAGTGGACATTCATAAACATTTTGACCCGGCGAAAAAGGAAAATCGATGATTGTCACGTTGTGCAATTCATGTGTTATGTCAGGTTGTGTTGTTTAGTTTATAAAGAAAAGTAATAGAAAACTGGAACGGAAAAATGTAAGACGAAACCAAGGAGGTGTGTATGAAAGCTACTGCGAGTAAAAGAAAAAGGCCAATTCTATTGGTTATTGATGTAGTCATTCATATGCAGCCTGGCTTCTTTCGGACTTTTTCATTTTTCACACGAATACTTGCACCATTTCAGAATTTTACCTTGGCCACTGCTACCACCACCACTATGCAATGCACCACTCCTCAACCTGTGCTGCATACTACATGTAGTCTCATGCTTTACTCTTACTCTCACACATAATGTGTTCCAGAATGCAGGTAAATGTGTACACCACATTATACAGACTGTACCCTATCCTTGCCCTGGGTGTGTTATGTCTATGTATCTGTATGTAGGTAGTTGCTTGTAATATTATATTACATAGGACGTAATCGACACTTTACTCGCAACGTCATGTTTCACAGAATGTATTAACTTGGCTCTCTTGGAGTGTAGTACACTATGTACACTTCCAACAACGTCCAGGTAGCAATGAGCAAAGTAAAATGTCGTTGTTTGTATAGGTAGTCTCGTAGTAAAGTAAGAGTAAAGGGTGGCCTGCCCGCACTCACTATCAGTCAGTCAGTTGAAAAAGTATATGTGGCAGTGGCACGGATGGATGGAATAGTTAAGGCCACACACAGAAGAACATCAGAAAAGTCTCACTCAGATGTAGACCTACCTATCTGCCTGCATGTGCCTACTGAGTCTTACATTATTTTATCAAAATGCTCCACATACGCTTGTGGAGCATTAAGTTGTGGGCGGTTTTGTAAACTTGAGTTGAATTGAGAAGAATGAGTGAAGGTGAGACTGGCTCTGAGAACATCCAACCAAGGTATCATAACATAACCTGTACTTACCATGCACCATGCTCCAAAACTAGTTACGAAGTCTAGACCACACGTCAACGTGTGTTACACTTTTTGAAGCTTCTTCGTATGTGTTATGTACGTATGTGTGGCTGAGAGAAAGGTAGAAGATACAATTTGCCTCGTATTTTACAGTCTAATTGAATATTTCTTCATTTTTATTGCTCTTATACCCTCAATATTTCATACTCTTACATATAGCTGTTAGCTAACTTCCTTGCCTCTTCTATTCTATGAAATGTGAAATTCTTACATTTAGATCCTTCTGTGACTCACTAGGTCTTGGATGTTTATTAATAGCTGTATTTTTATTGCGCTAGCAGTGGAGTAATACGCTAAACGCTTGCTGTATAAATAAACTTTCTCCACAATTTGCACCTTGGTAAAATGAATGAAGTGTCGAGAAAATTAAGGTCTGTGATAGCTCAACGCAAGAAAATTATCTTTTCTATATTTTGTCCGCATCAACGACCCAACTAGGTCAGTCTTCATACCATTTCGGAAACAAAAATTATCAAGGATGTTTTCATCCGTATAAGTAAAATACCGAGGTAGAGGTATCGGTGTATTAATCTGCTTTAGAGGGTGTACTTACATTCAAGGTCTTTGTAACTTATCTTAAACCATGTTACAGTATAATAATTACCCCCAGGAATGGTATTAAGTAATTGCAACCTGGACACCGCATATACACGTGTCATTTAAACAGTATCATGTTAATAATAGAAAACTAGTAATCTTTCACATTTTCACGGAAGTATTTCACCGGTACAAAGCTAATCTATTAGTAGGCATGAATCTAATCTTAAAAACAAAAATACATACACGTTAGACCAAAAGACGTCATAAATGTGGAACATCATAATATAATATGATGAAATAATTCACTTCATTGTGTTTTAGTGTATTCATGAAGAGATTATATAAGTTTTTGTAGTCAGCAACTGGCAATTAGGAGTGTAATATTACTGCTAAAGCACAGAAAAAATCCGTTTAGCTCAACACACTCGCTTTCGTTAAAAAAGAGTAAGCGAGTTCAAATATTAAACCAAAACTTCGCTTCAAATTGATTGGCAATTTCAGCAAAACTCAATTAAGATACTATGTATTAGTAATATTAAAGGAACATTAAATACATTTTCAAGCGAATATTCATTCAAGAACAAGTTTTAAGTTTCAAGGATTTGCATAGTACCTTCCTATATGTAACAGTAGTAGCTACTGTCGTTGTGGCTGAAACTGTATGGATTTATTCCAACTCTCTGTCTAAAGAAGAGTCGACATGGGGATTATAGTGTAATAAACTCGTAAAAGCAATTATTGACGAAGAAGAGCTTATAGGCTCTTCATATCTTATTCCATATATCACCTTGACCTCATTATTAAGTTTAATGTAAGTATAAAGATTATGCTAATACATGTTATGCAAATATTCTCATTTTTATGGTTCGTTTAATACAAAATTGAAGAAACTTATAAGCAATATTTCAGAGCTCACCTTCAACATAACGAACCTAAGTTTGCATTCTTAGCGAATGATATAAAGATAAAATTAGCATTAACATTACATCATTCGATAAAAAGTACATTCTTAATGCAAGGCTTCGTTTACAACTCAGCGCTAACAAGATATTATACTATCCCATTAAATGAAACTTTACCAAGAATTTCCTAAATAGGCAACTCAGCTGGCACACTTTTAGTTAAAAAGCATCTGTCTCAAAAGAAAACTTTCAACCCTTCACATACTTTGATGAGATACAAGAAAAGAAGTATGATCCTACAACTTAATGTGAAATGAACTTCAAATATCACTCTTCAATTAGTTAATGAACTTAGGTACGCTCATGATTAATTTAACAAACCATAAGGTGGATTCGGAAAATTACTATTGTCTTTTTTCTAAATTAAAATTTCAAAATCGCAGCTGTCCGTGAAGCAAATACAAAAACAAATACAGTTGATAAAAATAAAGCTAGGTATGTATACATACATTAGTCACCTTGCTGTTACATAACAAGAGAAATTGATTATTTACATTTAATTATTAATCAGGATTGCCAGATACGAAATAATATATCACAGAAAGAATCAGCTTTCTCCGGTAGAGGCTTTACACACGTGTTAAAAGCCTGTACGGGTGACGCGTTTAACCTACGAAAAAACGAACCAAATTACATCGAGAATCGAGAAATAATTTGTGTTGATTTCTATTACTTATTTATACCTAGCCGATTTGGGAGCAAGGGAGCATCACCTACTAATGGTTAAAGCATATGGGATGGTTTGTACATGATTCTCTCAGTACAAGTGGACATAGGAATACATAATTACTACTATAGGTGAAGGCTGTTTAGCACTGCATACGGTACATACCATAATATGATTGGAATACTAACACCATTATGTATCCTCTATATGATGGATGTGTTTTTATTTACATAACGTTAATAACCACGTGGAAACAATCGAAGTTGGCAATCTGACAAGTATCAAAATTCTGCTACTAAATGGTGGCAAAAATTTAGAACGTCGAAGTACAAAGTTTTATAAAGATTAGGTTGCTTTTATACAACTCCACTAGTATTTCTAGTTCATTTGCTATTCACGCGACCTCGTCGTGAGCTAGTGACACCGTAAAGAAATGCATTATTAATCAAGACAACGACATGGCGTATCGGAATTGGGAAATTCAGGGAACATCGATTGCCATTTAAGTTTAAATTCTATAGCTTTCAGTTCTTGTGTTTCTAGCCCTCTCAATATGTTGGCGACACAGCAGCAGCGACTCAGCGTTGAGGATTTACTTAGATAACAGACAAGTGTAGGTATGCAAAACAGCTCCTCGTAAGCTTTATTTACTAACAACGAAACACAAAGCAATAAAGAGCTAAATGTCAACCCATCAGGTACACCTACAGAAAACTTGAAACTCACGCTGAAAGAAACAATTCTAAAGTATCCTACAAAACTAATGCGAAATAGACTTACTTATTGTTAGAATATACTTGGTAAAATGACACTACTGCAACAATTTAATGCAAATGGAATCAACAATGATTTTTATTCGTATTTATATAATTTTTAAAACAAATGCATAAAAATTTCGTCAAAATCGACATTTACTTACTTTGTATAAGTCTAAGGAATTGTCAACACACAGATGACAGGTTGATGTACGGTGGAACAAAAATATTTCATTTATAATGTAAATCCTTCGAAAGTAGGTAAAGTACGTATATATTTTTATGGGAAAGTTCATTTGATGTTTCATATTGTATGGCTGATTGTGAGCAATTAAAATTTGGAGGGCAGGCCAGCAATTAAATTAAACTTTTAAATTGCGTCTGTATACTTTTTGAATATTATTTCTGTTTATAAACGTTATATTATAACCATTCATGTGTGTATTCAATCAAACTGAACATTTCGTTGCTTTTCTTGAGTGTCTACATCGTGATTTCGTACGCCCCTACCCAAATAAAGCTGTGTGATGTGCTATGCCGGTGTGGTATTTGACAAACAAGCTTTATAAATTACGGTATTAGTTTATAATTCTCGAAATTGTTTTTTCGTAAAGCTGCCGAAGGTGAGACTTACGTCTGTAGTGATATTTTGCGATTTAAAACTTTCTTAAATACATGTAAATCAAATCTGTGTTATTCGAATCGTCAATATGATATAATTCATGTATATATATATATATACATATCTATTAGAAGGTACATATATATTGTATTGTAGTTATATAGTTTAGTAATTTTCATATATGCAAGTATATTTTTTAGCTACATGTAATTTCGAGACGAAATGGCGAAAAAGATTTCCATCCCAAGTCATTTCCAGTCAATTCGTAAGAAGTGGATGATGGGTGAGAGATGAGGTAATCAGTTCCATTCATTCCTGAATAAAATCGGCATCCATATAATATTTATCATTAGGTCTGTAATTGGCGAGAAGAAGATTTGTAAATGTTTTCCGCATTATCCAGCAACCGGTAACGGTTCTACGAGTTACGAACGAGCGAATCGGCGACCGAGTGTATTCCATGACACGTAGGTTGATTATGGATAGGACTGACGATATAAACTACAATCGGAATAATAGGAATTTCTATTCTCACATAAGCTGCAAAGAATTTCGATGATGATTATTCATATTGTAATTTCCATACCCATCATCCGACATGGTTGACGTAATGCCCATGGAAATACTTGGCGTCCGTCTGGATGAACTAGGACTCTTTTGATTTATATTATTATGCTTAATGGACAATAGATTTTTCTTATTGAAAATCTTTCCCTTCCGTCTTTTCTTGCCGGAATCTTTTCTAGGTAGGAACTTTTTCCTCAATTTTTTCTTGACGACAGGTGGAACGCGTTCGATTCCATTGACACCGACTCCATTCTTGTGCGGACTGCCATCACTACTGCCACTTTCTTCGTCGCCCTTTCTGGGGCGCTTTCGCCGTCCTATGAGGCCAACTCTATAGAATAAATAAGTGAAAACACCGGAAGCGATGACCAAAGGTATTAAAGAATAGAAAATCTTTCGTATGGCACCAGCTTTGTCCACCTCGGTCATAACGAAAGTTCTGTTTGACATGGAAATGTAGCACTCAAAGGTCGACGGGGAGGGGCCAACTTGACCGTACGTGTTTTGAAAGTCTGTGCAGAGAGTATCGTACGGATAAACGCATCCTTGAGGATTTGGAATGAGCGCCCCGATCCCCATGGTCTGCAGCATCACAGAAACATTCCTACCCAACGCTCCTTTCAGAGACGTCAACTCCACATTATTCTGTATCTGACTCATCATGGCCAACAGAGTGGCATTCAAGTCACGAACATACGTTAAATTGTCCAGATTAAACTCCTGTTCTTTGGTAAACGGAAGAATTAAAGAATTGGTTGAGGCGCTTGGAATCTGAGAACTATTCAGCGGATTGTACTGTGGCAGTTTTCCACCAGCTGCCCCTCCAGTACTCTCCGCATTGGCACGATCAGTTGTAGTTAGTTGATCACCTTTCTTGACGTAGACAACTATTATGTGATAACATGAGTAAATGTCGGCAGTGCACCCTTCCCGGCAAGACGTCCATGTACAGTTCGAAAGCCCTGTCAGATATTTGCTGTACACCGTTTGACACCAGCCTTCTTCGTAAGAAGTGACTAGCGTGTCAATGGCAGGGTCCAGCATCACCGGACACACCACCACCACTCCCAGGATGCTCATTGCCGCCAACGCACTACACAATTGCACTTCACAATTTGCCAGAAACCAAACACACAACTTCTTCCCAGCCCCCATATCTACAACTATAGCCACGCACAGAAATAAGTCAACCTGCTAACCTTTGTCCTTCATTTCGTATAACATTTTTGTTCTTAGGGTCACAGAGTAGCAGCGCCTACAGCACACAATTCAGACTTCTCTTTTAGCGGTTTGCAAATGTTGACTCACTTTTCAACATCAGCCTAAATGTTTTCTCACTTCATGACAAAGTGTCGAATTTTTTCTTTTACTCGGGGTCAAATGAAAAGATTTTTCTCGGAGAGTGGCAGAAAAATGCATTTTGATTTGCTTTAACTGTGTGTTTTCCCTGAATAGGTATCGTTTGCTTGGTTGGTTACGTTTTCTTTCCCTTGGGATTATTTTTAGCTATGCAGACGTCGTCCTCGTCTTCGTCGTATGATACGATGACAACATCTGTTTTTTCTTATATATTTACTGCATTGTAATGTAATGTCAGTAAAAGTAATCGAGTGTACAGAAATGTCGAGTCTTGGTCTTGTGTTGAGTCTATTGAGAAAACCAAAATTGTATTTTCCAGCTGTGGCAAGGCAAGCGGAGACTGGAGCATAGCCGTCGTAGCCACCACCACCACCACGAAACGAACGACTACCACCACTCACTCACTCTTCTTCCTTCCCAATGCTAATTCAACATGCACATAGACACTGGCTCGGCAGAAAAAAACTTTTCTATATTCACATGAGTTTAAGAGCCTTCAAGAGAAAATAATATGTCGTATATCTTTTTGTGGTTGAGTGGAGGCTATAATTTTTCTGCGTATAGACACACAGAATAGAGACACACGTTATAATCTTCTTTACGACAGTAGCACACACAAAGCAAAACGAGAGAAGACGATGAAGATAGGGAAATCTTTGGCTCTCTAATTGCATAAGTTGCTTTGGGTTAGTTTGTTGGCGTTTCTCTGTTTCTCTCTCTCACTCACTTTTTCTCCAGCTATCAAGTTATTAGTTAGTGTGTGTATGGAGTGTGTCTGGCAGTCTCTCTCTCTATTTCTTCTCAGCTTGTCGTTCTCCTGACTTACAGACCCCTAATAAATTATACGAAAGAAAAATTGGTATAATTTCAGCCATAACTTTTACTAGCATGATACGCTGTAAACATGTAAACAATTAGTAAACTCTTTCCTTTTTCTTCTTGTAAAACTTTCACGTTGACTTTCACCAATGGAAAAACTAGACGTTTTCGACGTGACGAAAACATTAAATGCTCAAGAAATAAAATAATTTCCAGAGAGTGAAAGGGAGCCTTTTAGCAAGATAAAAAGTACCTCACAACAACAATACAATTAGGTACGTCTTGATGGCTATGTACTACGTAGTACTAGGACTTTCAAGAATTTCAAAAGAAAGAAGGCACATAATATGTTTGTTTACTTTACTACCAACAACTAAACTACACACTAGCTACAAAGAAACGGGAACAACAGACAAAATGAAAAATCCCAACCTTATTGAATGGAATGGATTTGAGTTTCTGCGAGGAGTCTCAGAAAATTTAAATTGAAAACATCACTGATTGCCAGATTAGAGCTTTGGGATTGTGTCGAGGGTGACATTCACGAACAACAAAGTCGTCTTATGTATTATGTATGTTCGTCGTGTTTTCACTCAACTTGAGACTATACACGTAGAATGATATTGTTTCCAACACTAAGCAGTTCCCAATAGCTTCCACGTTCTACACCGTCGTCCTAGTCTTTTTCTTCCGGCCTAGTATTTACTTGTACAAAAGAAACCAACCTTCTGATCCCACATTCACCTTTTGCCTTTTTATACAGCAACACACAAGATTGAAAGTCTTGAAGTGGAAGTTAGACTTTAAGAGAGATTTCTGGGTGGGTGGTGGTGTACGATACACAGGATGCAACGGAGAATGTACAAGACAGTGTCGGTGGTGGTGGTCGTAGCAGTGTCTGTGTGTTGGAGTATTCACACAGAAAACCCTCGAGTGTCGTCAAGCGTCCACTAAAACGACACTTTGCTCCAGTTTCATAAATTGAATCACGGGAGGATTAGCCTTTAGTACTTCACTTACTACACTCGATTTCCTTCCTTTGTTTCCCCTCCGTGGCTTTTATCTCTCTCATCCACTAGTAGTCTCGAGCAGGAGGAGAAAGAAACGAAGCTCGAACCCACGACACAAATGTATTTTCAATGCATGCAACTCAACATCGAAACAGACCAGGAAGATTCTCCGCCTTTTCTTCTTCTTCCAAGTCCTTGCCTGTCTTTTTGTTCTTCTTCTTGTACGAGTCCTGGTAGCTGCTGTACTGGTAGTAGTGGGAGTGTGTCACAGGAGCTGGGAGTAGTATCTGTAGTCGTAGTTGTAGTTGTAGCAGGAGTATCACTCTGCATTCTCTTTTTCACATCTGCGAGCACCCGGAGTAATTTATTATTCAAGACAACAGTTTAGGACTCTACTACACAATTTAGAATCAGCACAGATCAATTCAATGCAATCCACTTGAATTCTATTGAATTCGTTTCAATTCCACCCACCCAACTCAACTCCCTTCACTTCAGTCTCTTCAAGGCCGTAAAAAATTAACAAGTTTGAATTAATTCAATTAGTAAAGTCTAATAGAATTCCTCATCGTAGACTTTCTCTTTCTCAAGCTTCGTATAAATCTTTTCTCAAATTTCCTCCTGTCTCTTGTCCTGTCGTTTAGAGCCTCAACTTCTTGATTCTTCTTGGTTCTTCGTCTCCGTTCTGAAGAGAATAAGTAATGTGGTTGTACAATAAGTAGTATGTAGGCATGTAGCATGTAGTTGTCGTCCCAACTAAAGTAAGTGTGAACAAGACTCTGCTATAAAGTATACTGATGTTGTGTGTGATGAGATGATGGCAGTGTTGGTTCGTGGTGTAAGTAGTTGGGAGAGGAGGTTCGAGTAGTTACTGACTTGACTTGTCGGGAATCAGTTGAATCAGATGCACAGTGTCAGTACTCGAGTACTACTAGTAGTAGTTAGTGGCAGTACTCCACAAGAAGAAGAAGAAGAAGAAGACGAAGAAGAAGGCTTTCACATGAAAAGAAGAATAAGGATGGGCATTCCTCCTCTATATGCTTCAGTAGCAACCGACTCTTGCACTACTCTTCTCCTGTTATTACTTCCCGTAGTCAGAGCGATAGTAAAATCACGAGATCTCTCTGTGTCTCTGTCCTGCCACACTAATAGCAACTCCAACTGAAATATTCCTTTCGCTCTGTATCTTGCAATAGTAATGTAGCGGTACACGCTGCAAGTTTATCTGTGGCCAATGCAACGCTTGATTGTGAGGAGAGTACATACACTTGTATCACACAGCACACTCAATCTAACTTTCTTTTAGCAGATTTAGTCTGTCCTTGTGTATATATGGAGTGGTAAGTAGGCTATGAGATAATATTTTAGTAATGACTCGTCGGGGTAATTGAAAATACAAGTAGTCTAGTATAGAATAGTAGTATATGTCTTGGTCGTATCTGTAGTTAGCATTAACACTCGTGTGTTGTGTTGTCTTCAAGTTTTTTACATCCAACAGCTCTTCACAATACTCAAACACATATTTACAATTGTCGCTCCGGTCTTGGAGAAAAGTTGAGTGATGAGTCTCTCTCCATGATTCTTTTAATAAAGGTCTCCAATCCGCTTTCCCATTCCTTTCCTTCTTTTCTATTCACAACCACTACTAATGCTCCTACTACAACATGCCCTATTGCTTTTCACTCGCTCTGGCTTCCTTTCCCCATTTCATACTTTGTTTTACCACTTACTCCGAATCTGCACTATCAAACTTTTTCATACATAACCATAATAACGTGCTCTAATATGCGTAATATTCTTTTGTACCTATACAACGATATATATGTGCTAATAATATTATTATTGTAATGATGTTACGTATATCATCTTCACATACTTTTGCACTTTCTCTAGCACGGCTAATAGACACTTGTAATGTAAACAGTAAAAAATATAGACGGCTTTCGTTTCGTTTTTTCTCGCTGTTTTTCTCCAGTAGAGACGATCTTTCCTTTGCTTTTTACACTGCTGTTAAAAGTGTGTGGCAGTAAAGCAAATCTCTTTTCGACTCTAACTCTAATATTCTAGTGCGGTAGTACACTAAGGCTGATTTCATTGGATTTTGTGTGTGTAATGTACAAGGAGTCTGAGAACAATGAAGGGCAATTCCATGAAACTTTTATATGAATACGAATCAACATCATAGAGCCAATCTGAGTTTCATCATCGTTTTATGTTACTTTGCCTTGCTGCATACGTGTACACAAATGATGTGATATTATGAGGTCAGCCACAAGTCAGCAGGAGCAAGATAAATGAATTCATGGTAATAAGTTTAGACGAGGATCTTTTAGCACTGACTCCATGCTACTTCTATATACGATAAATATTATCTCTGATGTCTGAGAGAGACCTGGAGCTGTTCTACCTAAGACCAGCTAAACACTACACAGAATTCAAATCAAATCATCCGTATATCATAACATGTTATTATTGTACACGAGTAACTTTAGAGAATTCGTGGAAACACATTTTCATAAAACACTGCTGCCTGGTCGTAAGTAGTAGAGTAGTACAAAGGATAAAGTAAACCTTATAAGAGTTTGTGTAACAAAGGGAGATAGATAACTTTGTGAAACTCAATTTAATTCTCAAGAATTGTAAGGAATATTCATCATCATCGTTTATGTAGGTGAAAGGTTCACAGAAACCAAAAAGTCTTGCGAGTGGGAATTTAGAGCAGAGAGAAGTTAATCCAACTAATGATCCACTCGACGACTACGAGGAATTTCAAGTGATTTAGCATTGTTCGCTATTACCAAACTCATTGCTTAATGGCGTGTAGCCCATATTTATCGGCAGATCAAAGATTTTCACAGCAGGGAATTAGTCAGAGTGTCAAATTACAACTTTTCTTTTTCCGTATCAATGACAAGAAGCGAGAAGTACGTCAGCAGAATAAGGACAATAGGTGAAACCCCTGTGTATCCCCCACACTCCCAGTTCTCACACAGAGACAAACTTTGAGCAGCTCTTAAATAACAAGCCGAGGACAAAGGTAGGTTGGTCGAGACTCCACGGACTTAGTACATACAAATACATGGACAGGAGAAAATTGGTTATGGACGATCACATCACATATCCAGTAATTATTTGCACGACGAGAGTAGTACTTAGCAGTTAATTGATGATAGGGCAATCTATCTTGTCTGTTAAAGGGAAATAATTTCTGTGTTCGATCTTGCCTCCCCTCCACTCCAAGACTACACTTAACTTCTTATGTTGCAAGACTTCTGGCACAAGAGGAGTGACTGCATGGAAATTGAAGGGTTGCTTCGTTGCACTTGAGATTTCAGAACTCTCCTGCCTGTTCCCAATGCTCTTCCACTCATCCCTTCTGATAGCTACACGTAGAACCACACTTTCTCTTCATTCCGTCTCGTACACAACGCCTTCCACTTCCACACTATCCACACTATCCACACTATCCACAGATGCAGCCCACACCACACCAATGACTAATGGACATGGGCAGAGTGGAAAATTGAAATTACTGAACTGAATGAAGCGTCAAGATTGCAAATGCACTACCTACCACACAGTACATAATAATATCTTTACACATACACAGTTTCAACCAACCACCCGGATGACGCTATTTTAGTTTCATCCTGCTAATAAATACGTGCTACTAATACAACTAATATACGACCACAGCAGGAACGGAACACCAACCAAGAAGAAAGTCTCAGCTGTCCCACTTTTCAATCACAATTCCCAGTAATCTGAAAATTTCAATCAACTCAACTCACTCTCAACTTTCTCCAGCACGCAATCTAGTCCACTAGATTGTGTATCTTTATACACAACAGGACGATCAGTACTACATTCACAAGTGGAAATGTCAGCAATTTAGGCAAAAGACTAGTTTTCACCTGATTGATTCACTCACACAGAACAAATTTTGTTCCAATGCACAAAACAACAGTTCAAACATTATTTTAGCAAGAGCTTGGGTTTACTTTCCAATCGTATTTCTTTAAGTTAGTAGGGCAAAAACAATTTACCTGAATAAGAATCAAATACGAATGGAATACGAAAAGACTCACAGAGAGAGAGAGAGAGGCAAAGGCACTAGACTTGAACAACTGCTATTACCTTCCTTTCCCTTACCAGCTAAGGTACTTGTACTTTTACCCAACTATGGCCACATCGTACAACAAAAACAACCGAAAAACCATGCTGTGTGCTACAGTTACACTACCAACCGTCGTTTGGTTTGGCTTGGGCTTGCTGGTTGTACTCTTCACGCTCTGGTCCTCTAGTCTTGGTGGGATTGGCTGTGTTATGTCTTCGTCAGGTAAGTTTCCAAGTAGGACTAAACTGACTTGACTAAACGGAACAAGCGAGTAGTCGAGCAAAGCAAAGCAAAACTAACCGGGTGAACTCAACCGTTCATTTTGTCCCTCTTTCACCATACGTAGTATAAATACAGAATAGCACTCGTGTGTGTTATACACCTACTCCACCACTACCTATCCACTATTATGTGTCACATAATACAAACACAGGTACTTGTAGTATGTATTGTATGTAGTAGTATGTACACATATAGTAGTTTTAGTTTCGCATACCTGTATACCAATCTTCTTAAAACTAAACATTTTCTCTGTCATATATGTAAAATTATTGCGAGCACAACTACTACCTTTAAGTTTTAGCACAATTGAGTATATCCGTGGTGGAGTGATGCCTTGATATGATATGACTAACTAGTCAAACATACTGCTAGTACTACATACATCATATTATATCTCTCTAAGGACGACACTAATATATCAGCACATAGAATTCCGACTACAAGAATTTCTTCTACTTGTACAGTAGTCGTCGTCGCTTTCATGAAAAAAATATATTTCCATAATATGTATGTGTGCAACATACTATCTTAATACACAATGCCTAGCTTACCTAGCATGCATACACCTTCAATATTGATGTGACTTTGGCTTTTCTTTATTTAGCGTTCTATAACGTAACATAATATGTTGGTAGTATAAGCATCCATTGTGTATGTGTCCTTGTATCTAGCTTGGATACTATAGTACAATGTATAGGTATGTAACGTGTGGGTTCTGTTAAAATCGCAAGACACTCATAAATATGCACAAAGATAGCAAAGAGATTTTTGGGTATACATACTGTATACAAGAAGTGTAGACACTCTGAATTATGAATGTCTTTCTAAACTTTATAAAGAAAATAATGTTTTGTTGTGTTTGTCAGTCTTTTCTTTTCATCAATTGGATTTTCAAAGTGAGAGTTGGCCCAAGTGGGGAAATGGTTCTTTACGATTCATTAGAAGAGGAAATTCGATTTTCCAGTGTGGAGAGTGGAAACAGTGGAAAATGCGAGTATTTCCACTTAAAATGCAAGTGAGTGTGTATAAGTAGTACTTGGTGAGAATTCGGTGCTACTATAAATTGAGTAGGTAGTTGGGTAATAGGATATTTATGTTGAAAGTGGAAGGGTTATACTGGAGCATATATTGGCAGTCAAGGTAGAGTCTCTGCTCTACGGGTATAGAGCAGAAACTCTACGGTGACTGCCAATGTCAGTCGTGGAGAAGAAATAATGTGGGCGAGTGTGACTTTTAAATTGGCTACTGCCCTTCACAATCCCAACCCAAGTACACAATGCCTACTCCCCACCTACTTTTCTAAAGTCAAGGAAGCTCTGGGAATTTCTGACTGGATGGTTAATAGCTAAATCATCAAAGGTCTCTCTCCATTCAATTTTGTGTAGAAACCGATAAAGGTCAGCGATTTTTCTAGGAGCGCCTATTTGCTTTAGCTGTAGCTTCCTGTATATATCTCGTAAAATGTGTTGTAGTTGTGTGTGATGGTGATGCAGCTTCATCAAACGACTGTTCACCAACCCCGTCTCTCCCTAGCCACTCATTTCCACCCAGAATTTTCAAAGCCATTTTATTACGTCGTAGAGAGGGGGAGTCTTATTGTTACTTGAGCATACGGAATGCTTTCCAGGAGATACTGCTGTACTTTATACAGATAATGATAATATAAGACCTTGAGCGATGGCTAGCATAGTAAACTGAAGAAGAAAATAGTAAACTATGGCAGTTTAAAGTGCATTGGAAATATATGAGCATGTAGTACTCCATACAACATGCACAGACAGCTCAGACCCATATATATGGAGTACAACTAGTCAGAGCAAATGAATGCACAAGTGAGGAACAGGAACGTGTAGCTTAAAAGTTACAAGCTTTTACTTGACTTGAGGTTAGGACGTGTGTACACTTTGTAGTAGCACATGGAATTCATCCCGGAGGAAACTTTTCTGATGTGATACGATGCTATGCACATTCTAAACTAAAGTGAGTCAAACCAGATTGATAGAGAAAGTCAAAGTTGGTCTCAAAAAACCTGCTCAACTCTCCCTATCAGTTCACTTCGTAGGTAGCAAACAAACATACCTTCTCCCTACACTGCCCTGTGTGTGTGTACTCTGTACCTCTCCCACTCTCTCTCTTTCTCTCTTCCAAGAAAGTCACGACCAAGCCAAAACATATAACTTTGACTCAAACAATTTACCACTCTCACATACATTCATTTCCATCCCAAATCCTATATATACAAAAACATACTACCCGCTCGCAGTAACTACAACTATATAGCAAACCCCAACTAACAACAAACGCTGCCGCTCCAAAATACCTTAGTACTACGATATGCCCACAACTACTGTATGTATTGCAATAACAAATGCTACACAAACACTACACAGCAACTACGAAGCAAGCAAGGTGTGCATGTGTGTTTTTATTGCCACATACTACATAGTACACGGGATTGAGTTAGTAAATGACCAGCCACTTTTCCATTCCACATTCCAAACACAACCAAGCCCACCACCATCACCACACCATGTCCAACCAAAATGCACTGTGGAAAAGTACTACTCACATTATGGTTTAGTTTACGGGTAGTGCTGTAACAAGAGCAAGGTTACGTATTTACCTATCGCCACACGTTCTAATAATAATATATATAATGGCCAAGTGAACATATATAGATTACTATTCCGCCAACTGTCCGAATACGCCACTGCTACCGCCATTCTACCCCGCATAACATGGCAGCAGGTATTCCCACTTAAAATACTCATTGCATTCATGTCGTATATGTATACGTGTACAGGTATAGGGCTATAGTATGCATTAAGTATTGTATACGACAATTGGAAAACTGCTTTTGGGTGGAAAACTGAAGAAAGGACGATCAGTTTAGTTGGATGGTGGTGTTGTGGTGTAATGCAAAGCTGAGGACAAGGTGTCGGCGTTTCTTTCTCTATTCACACACAGAAAGAGAGAAATGCAATAGTTTTCTAGTATTTATGTCATGCATGTCATTCAACGACTGCTTTCCGTCGCTTCCACTTACACAGCTAAAGCCAGTCCAGACAACCTCACTTTTTAACTCGGGAGTCTCTCAATATGGTCCTATGCGACGGAATATACTCACTATATTATACTCTGCGAATACATAGTTTATGCAAGACGAAGTAGAAACACCGAAAGGTACGTTCTATTAAAACCATGCAAAGCCGAGGAAATGAAAGGTACCACATTTCTAAGGACGTATGCACACGACGCAAATAATATAACTTTTCATGACAATCCATTTCGTTGTTCCGTATATTCTTGCGATTCTTTACGCTTTATTGTGTGCTGTGTTTGAGCACAGGCACAAAAGTTTGCGCATATACTACTACTACTTAGTTGAATGAATGTATTGTACACAGCATTGTTCACAAAATGTAATAGTATGTTCATTTTTAAGGTTCTTCCTACTTTGTAATTCTTTGCTCGTATTTACTCCTTCATTATACATTGTACATAATGTTATTAAACTTTTGTCGATTTTCAAAAGTGTCACACTGTATTTTGAGTTGAAAAATAATTTGCATTAGATATTTTACAAAATACTGCACTCTTAATTGTAAGTGCTACTCGTTCAGCTAGGAAAGCCATAGCGTTGTAATTTAGGCAAACTGTTAGTTATTATTGCTGATATGAATTAAGGTTTATTACTTTCTTCGACTTGAAAACTACGTCACAGTGATTTAAATAATAACGCTAGTTAAATATCATTTATTAACTATTGCCAGAGAAAGTAATTTTTCAAGTCGCACGGTGACATTTTGTTCTATTTATTAGTTTTACTAACTTCGTGACTTCGTTTGCAGGATGCAATTTACAGTTTTTACACGCTTAACTTGCAACCCGTTATTTCAGGCAAGCTACTAATATAAGTGCAGGAGTATACTTTCCGTTACCTACCAACAGGGAATTAGTGCAGTGACATACATGAAAGCTGTACATTACAAACTACAATTGACACAGATCGGAAACGGTTTTGCAACGACAACCACCACCTACAAAAAATGAGATGGGTATTTGTCCCAGAGCTGTACAGTGTGTCACTGTCATGCTCTGAACTGGTTGTTATGCAGCAGCGTCGTCGAAACAAGAGAATACCGGTTAGCGGAACTATAGGACATTTGAACAGCTTTTTTGTGCATGTCATCCTATAAAGTAAACAGAGCTGGTGGAACACACGTAGAGTAACTGTGCATAGACTAGAATGTACGTGCTAATGACAAGTAGTCGGGTTGAGAAGACTCGCAGTAATGCTGAATTCTGTTTATGTGCTTTGTCCTCGTCATTAGCACTGCATTTGAAGTCACAACCCATAAAACTAGACGCTACTAGTTTTCCATGCCATTTCCAATCGAATTCAAGTCTACCACCACGAAGCACACACCGGTGAAGCTTGCAAATAAGTTACTGGTAGTTAGTTTAGTTTACAGTGGCTAATGGCTACATTGGGCTGACACTCAAACTCGAGTCATGTCGACTCACATGAAACTTTCCATTTCCTTTCGTCAGACTTATGGGAAACATTAGCACACTAAGGCAAGTACAAATGGCCCTAATAGACCAGCTAGTAGTAGTTGGGGAATTCAGAGTGACTAAATGTACACAGCACACAGTAGTCACTATACACAGTACACATGTATGCATCATAAATACATAATACCGTGTAGTGGAGTAATGTGCGCCTCTATGGTAGGCACACCACATTACCGTAATGATGGGTGTACACATCTTTGTAGATTGAGATAAGAACTATTATGGAAATGCACTCTAAAATTCGCAATAAATGTACACATACAAAATTCTTAGAAAACCAAAGATGAGCCCAGAGAAAAGGGCACATTGAAATTATGCAACTCCACAAACTTTTACGTCTCGTCTGTAATGAAACTAATTATAAAGTAAAGGGTTAAATATTAACCAACCCGTACACACGATGAATAGGAGTAATACATGCAATGTTTTATTCTTTGTCTGTGCTGTATACTAATATTATGTTGTGTAAATAAGGAAACCATAATATGTACGACTGTGTGCCTATATCCTTCTCAACTACTATAATTTACAATGAGTAGCATTGCATGTGTAAAGTCTATAATAATAGTAAGTATATAGGTACACTACGTTCTCGCAAAAGACATGCATAACTAAGCACTTTAAGCACACAGCAGTATATACCTACATTCGTATTTGTAGAATAATAACTAAAAGATATTGTTTTAACAAAGGTTATCCCGTTGTTTTGCGTTTACACACACAACTAATACAAATTCTGTACTAATAGTATGGAACGTCTACTTTTTGTATGGGATCGTTCACGCAGAACTGATAAAGGAAGGAAATGTACGGGAGAAGGTCAGACCTTTCATTCAATTCATTCCTAAACGCCACGCTAAAATAACATGTCATGCTTAAAACACATTACAAACTATCTGCAAACAGGAAATCAGATTCTAGATATGAAATTGACAAACTGCTCCAAATTATCGCTCAGAGTTTCGCACAAAAAAATGATCAAACTTAATAATGAATAATTGAAAAGATCATGCTAGGCACAATTTCCGTGCGTGTCATTTAACCAGCCACCTCACAGCTCATTATCAACTTGATAGTGAACATAACACCCATTGTGATTCATTACAACATGACAGTAGAAATTAGGTATAAGCCCTACTCTTCTAGTCCAACTGACAGGAGCACCAGATTTTAGACGGGTTTCATTGTGGAAAAGTCACTTTTTGACTAGGTACAAACATAATTCGAAGGTAAAGGCTACTAGAATAATATTTTTGTGAAATATCAAGTTTTTATTATGAATATTCGTAGGTAACATTAATAACAAGCCTTTGATTAGTATTTTGGACAAGGTCTTCAGCTTCAGTCATTGTAACCAGATAGTAGTGGCATACTACTGGCATACAAGTCCGCCTTCTATTGTTGGCTCTGAGATAGAATTGAGAGTTAGATTCAGACCATTAATTCGCAACTGGAACAAACTGTGGAAGGTCATAGTCCAATATGCTTAGCTGCTCGCACTTTACTAATATTTCATGGTATTGTAGTTTAAGTAGGCACGGGCTTTCCTCTACTACATTATGCTTCTTTGCTTGCTACCTGCGAAAATGCGTATGAATCGCAGGCCAGTATGTTACACGTACAATTTTAGTCATATTACCTATGCATAGTAGTACAACACAAAGGCATAAAATTGTACGGTAAATATAAGGGCAGAAAAGAGTGGAAATGTCGTAATAGCGTATGAATATGACAAATGACATTTGACAGTCGAGGGACAGATCACATCTCTCAAATGACGAGTTGTTCCACCGTACGCTGATATTATTTTACAATTTTTCCTGGAGACCTTCACATGAAGTGGGACGGAGCAAGCACTCAACCAGAAATGGGCCCAATAGTTATCATCTGTTGTAGCCTAGCCCTCCTTTTACTATTACTAGGTGCCATGGAAGTGTGTCTCCACAAAACTCAAACACTCAATCCATACCTTCCACTCTTTTTGCACACTTCACCAAAAGTATGAACATACATAATCTCCAAAATGTAGCAAATGAATATTTTAAGTCGTGTACCGTATTACCATATTAAGCTTTTCCAGAAAAGGAGGAATATACGGGAAAATAAATCAATTTCGTTTTATCTTGTAGACGAGGGTTTGAATATGAAATCAAATTTCACGTTCGGACTAATTCGGCGAATATATTAACTAGTCACCGTGCTATTCCCTAATGTAAACACACATGATTGTCTCTAATACAAGTAATACATAGTAAGTTTTCTCTTTAATATATCTCGTTTAGTTGCTTCAATATGCATTTATTTTATACCTTCGCTTCGTCAGCATTGTTCTTAGTACGTACAGAAATGATATCTGCAAAAACAATCACGAATTGCTAATGCATCAACCTGCATTATGAAAATGAGTACAAATTACATGCTATTAAGCTAGGTACTCGTGATGTTTTTTTGTTGTCCGTAAATAAATGAATAGATTGGAAACAACTATCATACGTAAAAAAATAATAAATATTTGAAAACTATGATTAAGTAAATTGATTGCTTGTGCATTTTAAGATTGATGATGTATTTATTTTTCATTGGTTAACCTTATACCAACTTAAACCTTAACTAGAAATAATGGCCTTCTCCATTTATTATCTATGGAGAAAGTTTGCTAAGCGAAGAAAGTAGATTTAAAAGTTATATAATGCATTTAATTATAATCGAACAATAAAGCAAAATACAATGGAATACATTACTGCAGTTATATTCAGAAATAGATAATTAAATTATGTATTCAGCTATTCACGATGGAAAGTGCACACCATCTGATTTCTACACCACTGGAAAACCCACAGTGCAATTTACCAATCATTGACACCGTTCTGCGGTAGAATATCTTTAGTATCATTTAAATTGTCACAGACCCCTGTAATTTCCAGATATGTAATAGTTCATTAATCAGAATCTGTCTCATAATTTGTAATTTATCCACCAATGAAATGCTACCTTTCTCCAACTTTCTCCATAAAATAAAAAGCCGGCCGAAATAGATTTCCCGAACATTTCTGCAAGTCCAAGTATTTCAAGCCAAAAATTACTTAAAACATTGATTGGTATTTTATAAGACTTGGAATAGACATCTTAACAAAGCTGCCTTATTAAACAGAGAAAGTTTACGTAATATTTGCGTGTACAGAGTTATAATTTCTCCATTAGTTTCAAAGAAAATGATTTTTCTTTCCGAAAAGACCGCTGGAACAACTCCTTTGACATTTTTCTTTGACATAATAAAATTCTTATATTATCATGATCTGAATAGAAATCTTTCAAGTCAATGCACCAGTAGGTACAATCCAGTGTCTTCTTTCTCGTCTACAGTTTTTCTAATAAACTTGCAGCTTAAAACCCAGTCTCGGTTTTCAATCTGAATTCTGCATTCAGCACCTTCCCATTTCGTTTCACCTTTCCCATGCACGAAAAAGTGCACACAACTCTGGAGAGACAGCAATCGGACACTAAATCGCGGTGCATCTTTCATCGTTGCACCTTTCATCGTGCGAATCTGTCATTGTATAAACCTTTACTAGTATTGAAACAAAGAGGGGAGCACGGAACGGATTGAAATTCCATGGACCCAGAAAATATCCTAAACTTTATTATGTAATTGATGCCTCCTGACCTAGTTTGAGTAGGGAATGAAGTCTCGGTGACGCCCAGGTCACCCAGTTATATAGCGTCAAATTTTGCATGTTTGTCCTTTTTTTAGATATATATGGCTTTAAAATAGACAATATAGGTCAAAACAGGTTCAAATAGGGTATCAATCGACTCCTAATGACCTGACGAACAGTTTATTAATGCTAAATCCACACTACCCCCCATTTGGAGAACCAATCTCAATTCACCTCCAGGGGTAAAAATTCCAAAAAGTGAACTTGAAATGGGTTATGCGTATCTATTACTATATGGACATCCATTGCTACCATTAGAAGCCATCGACAAAGCAAAATATTTTGATAATTTTAATATAAACTTTTTCCTTCACTTGTGGTAACAAATCAACGTATAATGACAAAATAAACTTTTGTTTTTAACGAGACAATATTATCATTATAATTTTATTTGTTGATCTTTATGTTAGATATAATTGGAGGTATAATGAATACAATGCATTGCATTGGGAGCAAAAGAAGCATAGTATAAGTACTAAGTGTGAGGATAGGTTCACACAACGAAGAACTATTAGGATTAACGATATTCTACGATGAAGTGCACCTCACGATGACGTGCCCTAGAGTCGGAGAGACTCCTTCAGAGCCTAAATAGAAGAGGCTTTATATCTGTTTTGCGTTTAGTTTGTTTTCAATGTATTACTTTGCTTGAGCTAAGCTCAATTTCCCTTCTGAATGACGAAGGGACATGCGATGCAAAGTTGAAGACTGCACTGCAACAGTGAATTGATGAGCAAGCAAGGCAAGGAGCAAGTTTGCTTCGTGTGTGTATATAAGACACCTTGATGTGTATGTCCCAGGTTTGGCAGCCCAAAGGCTTTCCTGCGTTGAATTGCCCTCAGTTTCAAAGCTTTTAGTTGGGTAATAGGGAGCACACAGCATGTGCATAAAATGGATATGAAAACCAAGACTATCTATTCAAAATTGATAGAAGGCGACCTTACACATTTTATTTTGTTCGCTGTACATAGTTGAGCAGTTCAATAGATAGGCATTAACCGGGCTGTCAGAGAAAGGAAAGACTTTAGTTTAGCTAGTCGCTCAAAATCTCACTACACACATGCACAGTGCACACAGAGTCACACACCAAATTCTTCTATACAGAAGTGTGGAGCCTTATGTATGCGTCGATCTCTATCTTAAATGTCTATCTTCCCCATGTGCTTGTGTATATAATAATGTAGGTTACAAAGATAATTGCACTGCCATTACATCACAAGCTCAAGCCACACACTGGGGAAAAGGCCATTTGGCTTTTTCT
The DNA here is from genome assembly GCA_034694085.1 of Pogonognathellus longicornis. Classification (NCBI taxonomy): domain Eukaryota; kingdom Metazoa; phylum Arthropoda; class Collembola; order Entomobryomorpha; family Tomoceridae; genus Pogonognathellus; species Pogonognathellus longicornis. The sequence goes on from JAQFYB010000859.1 coordinate 37,725, forward strand.
ATTAAATTCTGCTTTCCGTGTACGAGCCAATGCAATGCGGTTGTCGTTCTTTGGTTCCCTTTCAAAATGAAATGCCTCTTTAGCTCTAATGCAGTACTCTATGAGCCAGTATTGGAAATCCATTTCTACGTATCAACAAAAACGTAAAGTTCACACATAAATGTAAGTATAGCAAAAAAACATGAAAGGAATGAATTTTACGTGCCATTGTACAAGTCCTAGGCAAAAAGACATATTTCACGACAGTAGTAAAGTAACCAATACTAATCAATGCTATGTTTGCAATTCCCATTGAAAATTAACGACGAAGCGAATGTAGTCCATTAACGAAAGTTTACGAATGCAGGTGGTAGTGGAAGTAGTCAGAGCCCGGAGCTGTGTAAAAACTCATTTTGTATAAAGAAAGGTAAGTGTAACGCGTTTCTTTACATTCACCACATTACACACGATTTGTAATACAAGAATTCCCGTACGCTGCTACAGCCTGGTGCACACTATAGCCTGGCGATTTTACAGCCTCAGTACGTTACACCTTCGGGTTTTACAGCCTATGCCTGGACGAGTATTGCATAGATAGGCATATGTTGACTCTCATGTCGCCACACACTCAGTACTCTACACATAAATTAAATTCTTATTGTACCTATGTAATTGCATTATTGTTTATTGGAAACTATTAAATAATTGTATACTTTATTATCTACTTAGGATAGGTAGTATAAGATTCTGACTGTGATTCAGACTTAGATTCAGATTATCGTATCTATAGTATCAGATTCTGAATTTGATTATGATCATGAATTTCTGATTCTGAAATAGTTTCAGATTTTCAGATTTAGATGACGATTTATAGTATAGTCAAAAGTGTGATTCAGACTAAGATTCTGATTATGAATCAGATTACAACCAGTTGACTTTTCCTTCAGACTCAACTTTTGTATACTAAGAATCCGACAAAATGGAGAGTTAAGACTTCATTCATGAAATCTATTTCTTATTTATTCATCACTTTACGTTTAATGTATTAATCCCCCCCCCCCCAGTATTATTACAAGTTCTAATAAGTACACTGTCATTTTTCAGTGCATTTATTCATCATAACGAAAATCGTTAACGAAATTGTTTAAAATCGGAATCATAATCTTAGATTTTCATTCACTTTTATAGTTTTTTTAGAGAAATAGGAAATCTGATTCAGATTGGTTTGATTAAGAATCTGGTTTGAATTTTAAAGTTTTGTGTTTATACTCTGATCGTAATGTCAGAGTAATAATAATCAGAATCTGATTATTATTATTGGTATTATTATTTTATTCAGTGACAATGCATTCATAATCATATAATCATAATCTTAAACGAATCCTAACTACACCTATAATTTAAATTCTTGTTCTAATTGCATTATTGCCTATTGAAAACTATTAAATAATTGTATATTATCAACTACCACTGTTAACTGTCTCTGATGCTATAAAAAATCAAGACAAAATTAATTGTCAGATATGATATAATGTACAATTATTTAATAGTTTGCAATAAGCAATAATGCAATTACAACAAAAATTTAAACTCTGTGTGGAGTACTGGGTGTGAGGCAACATGAGAGTCAACATGTGCCTTGCCTATACAATACACGGTCAGGCTGTAAAGTCGCCAGGCTGTAGCGTATGGTCACCAATACAAGCAGAGCTATTAGATATAGATGCATTAGGACACTAGCGCATAAATGTTAAATGCACTGAAACCAACTCGGCTCTCTCACCTTCACCTTCCAAATCAATTAAATACAAGTATCCTGCCGAGTAACTACTCTGTAAAAATAATACTAGTGAAAGCAATTAGGTATGTAACACAAAAAACGATGACATAGATAGCCCTATTAATCTTCAGTATCAAATTGCTTCAACTAACCCGAACAAACACAGACAGACAGATACACAACCTACAATGGTAATTCAAGGTTCCATGTTTGATAGCAATCAAAAAATTATCACATCACATAATGTCAGATACAAAAAGCAATAGTCAGTCTGGAGACAATCTGTAAGAACCAATTTCCTTCAATGAGCAAAGAATACAAAAAACCTTGGCACAGACTTATAGTACACAAAAGGAACCAAAATATAATGCCAGTGTGGTTATAAAAGTACAACAGCTGAGAAAAGAAAGATAAGTCCGCTGGGTGCATTAGTATCACCGTGTAGTATCAATTAAGTCTATATTTTCTTTTATGGTTATTTCGTCCCGGCTCTATTTATACAGGGTAACTAAACTTACTTTTATATTATTATTAGCTTTCTGCTCAGTTGTAGCTTTGAGGTTTGAGTCGAGGTACCATGAATAGGAATAATGATACTACAAAGTACAAAGAAAGAAACTAATAGACTCTCTGCCTTGCAACACCCATACAACTACGTTCTGGATATTTATTTATCTGTGAAAGAATGCTGGAATGGGAACAAACGAAAAACTTTCGCCACACCGCAAAAACTTTTACTAATGCATTTTACATGCATGTTATTGCACCATTACATAATGTCAGATAGCTGTGCTTGTACCAGTACTAGAAAAAATTACAACCATGCATCAGACGACAGAACAAGACACCTCATCTTTCATCTTACACTAATATTTTTGTTTACATTCAGCTTACGTAAGTATAAATGTCAACACAACAATACAACAACGGAAAGAGTCCGAAAAACCTGTTTACATCACAAAAAATGCCACACAACCATGCTGTTTTATGCTGACGTTTAGAGGAGGGGCAGTTTACATAGAAATAGTAATGCGAATACAATCCATTCATAAATGTAAAACAGAGCTTCATTTATCATTTACTAAGACTGTCATAATATGCAGTAAGTAGGAGACGGACACAAAGGGAAAGAACAAAAGTGGACTTGATTATTTAGAAATAGGAAAAGATACACACGACCTGCATAGTAATAATAAGAGTCCAAGTACACGAGTCAGCGATGGATCTGGGAATATCTGTATAGTATAGTGTAGTGTAGGTATTGAGACTACACAGAAGAGTTTTAAGAGCACGTAAAAGCTTTCCCTCATTTCCCAACTTTCCATAAATATACTGGCTATAAATCACACTTGGAATTTGAACAAGAGCCCGGTGGTTTGGTAAGTGGAGAAACAGAGAGCCTGGTCTGCCTGGCAGTACACAGCACACCTAAAACTACTCCTCGCAAAATCGTTCGTTCACATCCCATCAGCAGTCACTTCCCGAAGCCAACTCAAACTCAAACCAAACTCCCAATTGATATATAACTGATGAAAATCTCCTTTTTCTGCCAACATTTCCCTCAGGAATATATTACAAGGAAAAAAGGAAAAAGCCAATGCTGAGCTGACTGACTTGCCGACCTTGCATGTCTACCGTAGCCGCCCGACTTTCACGTCCATTTGTTGTAACTTTTTCCCAAGAGCGAGCTCAACCACATATATTCGTATTCATACGACTACCACCAACATTCCTACATATAAGTACATACCTAATACCCACCTACTACTTTACACTGTGCTATTACTCCTTTCCCTAACCAAAAGTCAAGTCGATCGAGTAAAAACTCAAATCAACTACCTACACTTGCTTGTACCTACCAACCTACCCGTACTCGACCCAAGTATAAGGATAATGTTAACATAGGAATGCCAAACCAGGTACATACCACATCATAAATCCTTATACTCTGATTTACGTATAGACTAACAGGGATGGGCAAAATACATGACTTTCAAAATACAATTACAAAATACAAAATACATTTATAGCTCAAAATACAAAAGTATTTGAAATATATTATGTATTTTCTTTCCGCAAAATACAAATGTATTTAAAATACATTGGCTCTGAGTCGCCCCAAAATACAAATTACAAAATACGTATTTTAAATACATTTTAAAATACAAAATACTCATTCCTCTATTTAATCAATTCGTTTCAAAATCATAATGCTATTCACTGGCGGATGCAGTTGCCCTCCGCCGAAATCCGGGGAAAAAAAGTTATTTTACCAAAAAAAGTATCAAAAATCGCATAATTTTACGCACACACAAATTTATGTATTTTATGTCCATTTTTGTCCAAATTTCCTCAAAATTGTAAAAAAGTAAACGAGTATGATGTAATTAATAATGATTATTTTGTAGTTAACACATTTATGCTGTTAAAATTCAATTTATTTATACAACGTTACACATTTAATTACATAAATAATACATATGTCAAATCATTTTATTGTGTATCCGAATGTGTAGCTACAAGTTTAGAAAAAAGTAAAATGCTGCACTAGGTATATTGACCTAATAATCATTAACTTTGAGCAACATCTCAAAAAGGTTATCATTTAAACGACGTCTATTTGGTCTCATGACCATACCAGAATAATTGAACAATCTTTCTACAGGACCAGACGATGGCAAGGTTGT
>JAQFYB010000860.1:0-42161 GCA_034694085.1 Pogonognathellus longicornis
TATCAATCACATATTAAAGTTTGGGGGATTTTCTGGTTCCATGAAATTTCAAGCCATTCCGTGCGCCCCTCTTTATTGTTAGTTTTTTAAATCTAGAGAAATACCTAATAACAATATTTTTTGTAAATACTAAACTAGATTAGGAACCAACGCAGCCTCAAACCATTTTAATGGAACCCGACCCAACCCAAAACCCATTACAACAAGTCTGAAATTGGTGCACTCAACCCAACCCAATCACGACTGGGTTGGGTTTCGGATTTTGTAAAATACTCTAGTATATACCCAACCGAAGAACGCACCAGTCAACCCACTATACACTTTACCACGAATGTATAAAGCGAATGATAATTATTGTGTTCAGGTTAATTCTTAATGTTTGTGTCAGTCGTAACTACAAGTATAAAGTGTAGTATAATCTATCTGCAGGAAAAAAATGCAATTGTGAAGTCTGTAACCATTTACAACTGGGATAAGAGATTGTTCAGCATAGAAGTGTAATAAATACATATTATAGTGCATAGTGCATTTATCTGAAATGAAAACTTTCAAATCAGATTCTTACGGAGAGGGTGCAAGAACATTTATTGTAGTAATTTTCGTTTTAATATGGACGAGTCCGACAAATGGGACGGAACGCAATGGTAAAGATCCTTTATCCCACTCCGCTACTAGTAAAAAAATTAGGTACATGCAAATTCATTAAAATTTTATAAGAATATAGCTCTTATCACTCATTTTATTTAGAAAATCAAGTGTTCACCACCGATAAAAATAGCACTACAATTCTGCATTGGACTTTAGATGACAAAGTAAATCAAACATTAAAATGCCAATTACCAGGGGACGCAGATGTAAAATCCATTTCATTGAAATGGACTTATGAAAATGGTTCAGTAAGTATATTAGCAAAAAAAGATCTAAAAACAGCTGAATATATTATTGGTTGCGTATAAAATGACGCTTTATTTATTATTTGCCAAAAAAGTCTAAAGATAGGTTATAGTTATGTATAAAATTACGTATTCAACTTTTCAGGAAATTAACGACACTGATATTGCCATAGTGGAAAACACTGATGGAGCTATTTCACTGGAATTCAGTGGTATTACTTATGACATCATTGCTACATATCAATGCAAGTCCACATTGCACATTATGGAGGATGATATGACTAGAACATATTCTAAATTAAACTACACAAATGTTGTTATCTTTGTTCAAGGTGAGTACTATAAATAAACACCCACATTTCTTGTCGACATTTGATTACAAATCTCATTAGAACATGTTAAAGTTAAGCTTGAATGTAATTAATATACAGATTAGCTATAAAAATAAGTTATTGTTAAAATCCTATAAGAATGTAATCATTGATTTTTTTAATGATACAAATCTGCAGCTCAACGTCCGCAAGGAATAATAATCTTGATGTCAATCGTAGCAATGGGGTCTATAATAGTTTGCTTAATTGTTGTAAAGAAGGTGAGTAATAATCTTAAGCAATAAAACTGGCTATGAATAAAAACCACATTTACTTGATGTACTCTGTAGGCTGTATAAGGTTGTATGAGTGAATAGTACGTAATTAATTAATTACTAATTAATGAATTAATTAGTTATTAATGTTGATTAATTGATGTTAGTACCTATACCAAGTTAAACTTACTTTACACATACGCTTTAATTTTCATTGCAATTGTTTTGTGCAACCATGTTGTTATTTTAATAGCTACTTTCACAATGCATTATTTTTGAACGCAATCATTTAATTATTTACAATACTTTTCTATTTGTAAACCTGAGAAACATGTTTGTATCAGTTTAATTGTAATAGTTAAGCAATTTTTTCTTTTTTACTACTGCTAATAAATGCCCTAAATATCTTTGACAAGCACAACCCCAGAACGGAAAGGATGACAAGGGTTGTAGAAAATAGGAAGAGCCACACATCTACAAGACGACGCTCGTACCAAGACTGTTGAGCTGACAAAGGTCGGAGATGTTCTGTGTCTGTGTGACGAAGAACGTATTCTGTCCACCAAACTGCTGTGTCCACTGGACTCAAAGGGCGATCTTTAAACAATTTGGAAATAGCCTGCATCTTTTGTTTATAACTGAAAACCACAGTAGATAAAATCTTTTGTAATTCACGAATTCGTTTAAAAGTTATAGTTCGTTAGAATTTGTTTACGTGTTGTCTTTCAAGATATTCCTAATCGCTGTCTCAAACTCGGGCTGAGTAAGAGTAGCAATCTCAAGGCGTATGCCAGTTCGCCTGGTGTGAATTCTCTCAGCATTGTAATCTTGCTCAGCAAAAATTGGAAAGACTATCATTGGAACTGCATGAAAAACGGCTTCTTCAGTTCCAAGTAAACCTCCATGGGACACAAACGCTTTTATCTTTGAATTAGCTTAAATAGTCATTATTTTATTTAGTATTTTACATGAATTTTGTTATAGACCTTAGATATCAAAGATTTAGACAAATCTTGGATATCCAAATAGCTTTGTACCTATATGTAAGCAATAATTTACCTAAAATATCCTGCTGTGGCATCCAGTCTTTAGTAAACACATTATTAGGAAATTCATTAGGTCTCTGTCCATCAAATTTCCACAAAAACCTTGTCGGGGCTAATTTCTTAAAAGTGTCTACAAATATATCCCTAAGTTTTTGTGGCATTTTTTGGTAGTTAATTAAACTTCCGAAACTTATATAAACTACATCATTTGATCCCGCTCCCTCAATAAATTCCAGAATGTCCTGTTAAGAATTTCATTCAAAATAAGAATTAACACATTCAATCTATTATAAGTTAATCCAAGTTAAGTTTATAAAAATATGATAATGAGATATTAGACCATTGTAATTGTATAGGGACTGTATAATACGTTTAATTGTATATACATTACATACTTGAATTCATTTTTAAATAAAAAATTATAATTTTGTTGTGAAATGTGGTATGGTCTATGTATCAAAAATTATCGTGATAAATATGAATAATACGATTAAATCCCAGCCTTTTACCTTAGGTAACGGTTTCCTTTCTTCAGAGCAATGCATCCCAGCAACAGGAACCACCATTGGAGGTAGCATACGAGGGTATTCTTCACTGTAATGTGAATTTACAAAAACCAGATGAGTATTTCTATGCAAATCTGACAATGGAGGAATATCAGAAATATTCAGTGCAGATTCCCTCATTATATTTTCTAGATTGGGGTAGTAGTAATTTATATTGATCCAGTGCCAGTGAAGGATTCTAATGGTATTGTGCATTCTTTGAAAGAACGACATTTTTTGAGGAAGATGTAAAGTGTGTTCCGGATATGTTGCACTTTCGGCTAAATAGCCATACCCTTCAGACCACCATGAAAAGGGACTAGTCGCACTGTACAGAATATGCTTAGCTTTGAACTTGTGAACCAAAGATAAGCCGCAATCGTTAAAAACGGAGTTCAGTATGACAAGATCGTATTTAGCAGCATTAGCCCACTTAAGTATTTCTTCATCCTTCAACATTCGTTCACACAGAGCAATTCCCATGTCCGGAAGTTCAAACCACGCTTTCTCAATTTCTGGAGTTCCTTTCTCCACTCGTTTAGTGAGAAAATCTTCGAAGCCAAAATTTGAATATAAATTTTCAGGATAGAAATCCACGACATTTTTAACTGGTTGTTCCTTGGACGGGTAGCCAGAAAAGAATGTCATGTTGTGTTCATTGTCAGAAAGCCTTTTAATTAATGGCCAAATCGAAATTCTTTCACTGTACGAAGACACCCCAAAGAAAAACAAAATATTCGCATTTTCTACAAGAGTTGCAAAACCTCCTACAAAAATGAACACTAATATCACCTGCATATTCACAGAGAATACATATATTTACAGGTTGAATATTTACTTATTTTAAATGTCCCATGTCAAAGTTGTGAGTCTGCAGTGAGTAAAACTTGGGAATAAAATGATTAACATATCTAAATAAATACTCATTTAAATACATTGTGGATGATACTGATGATAGTATAAATAGATAAACATTGTGCATAATTTAAATACATTGTGGATGCAGTATAAATAGTTAAACATTTTGCATAACGTAAGCAAATCTTATATAAATAACCTATATTCCTACAGTGGGTCATTGTGGCGAATTGTTTGCGCTCTAAAAACCTCATTCGCTTTTTACCCAATAATTTTCGTCAAATGGCTTAAGATTTCATATAAACAGATTAGTCCAATTACCTAGATTTTTTCTTGAGATTAGAATTTGTAATGGACAGTCGTCAGCACCTTGATTAACTAATGAAAACAATAATGTTTCGCTTGTCTATTTCATATGGAATTTACAAATGTTTATTAATACAATTATTGCATAGGTAGATACTAGATAGCTTGCACAGGATTTACTTGAATGGTAAACTTAGATACATTACTGTATCGTTAATTCTCATAGTTCTGATAGTTCTATGAAATTAATATCAATGATAAAAGATTAGCAGAGATTCGATGATTCAACTTTAGACAGATACATATACAGCATTTCCCTTTATGCATTTTTAATAATTCTGAATAAATGAGGTTGAGTCAACCAAATAATAATAATAATGAGCAAATCGTTGATCGCAGATAAACCAAAATGTTTAATCATTCTCATTTCTTTCCTTGTTACACAGTAAAATTTAATGATCCTTGATCGTGTAAAAGTACGTAGTAAGACAGTAGTGAGAGTGAAATGCATCTGTTTCATTCTGAGTTTAAAAAAGTAAAATGTTACGTTTACAGTTTTGCTTTCTTTTTGCTATTAAAGGTGCATCACATTACAATAAGCAGTTTTACCAAATATTGGTATAATCGTATGAAAGTATACCTTGACATAACTACATCAAAAATTAAAATCTTGCTCTACATATAATGTTTAATCATTTTTCGCCTTTTTTCTTCGTAATATTCTCATTATTTTTGATACGAAAATGTAGAATGACAACAGAGCTGCAAAACTGAGAACAAATAGGAAAAACCACACATCCAATAGTCGACGTTCGTACCAAGTTTGTTGAGCTGACAAAGGTCGAAGATGTTTTGTGTCTTTGTGACGAAGAACGTATTCTGTCCACCAAATGGCAGTGTCCACAGCCTTGGAAGGGCGATCTTTAAATAGTATTGACATTTCCTTCATTGTCTGCTGATACCTAATGTAAATCCATCAATTTATTACAATACTTACTTAGTATTACTAATTCGTACTTGTTTGTACATAACATTGAGAAATTGCAGATTTCATTTATTAGTTTCTATTTCAATTACATTAATTTATATTTTTCTACTCACTTTTTGTTAGTCAAGATCGTTTTAATAGTAGTTTCAAATTCTATTCTTGTAAGAGTAGAAATTTCCAGTCTAATTCCATTCCCTCTTGCATGTATTCTCTCAGCGTTGTAATCTTGTTCTGCGAAAATTGGGAAAACTATCATGGGAACTCCATGAAAAACGGCCTCTTGAGTCCCGAGTAGGCCACCGTGAGACACAAACGCTTTTATCTTTGGGTGAGCTGTTAAATGTAAAATAGAGGTTTATAATTAATTTTTATGTATTGCATTCTACATATTTTATGGACCCTTAATTATATACTTTTGGATGTTAGCAAACAGTTTGTACCTAAGATATCTTGTTGCGGCATCCATGCTTTAGTTAAAATGTTATTTGTAAGATTGTGAGATCTTTCTTCGTCAAACTTCCATAAAAATCTTGTTGGGGCTAAGTGTTTAAAAGTGTCGATAAAAATGTCCATATATTTTTGTGGCATTTTGGAGTATTCAACGTAGGACCCAAAACTTATATACACAACATCATTATTCCCTGCTTTTTCTATGAAATCCAGAATATCCTGTTGAAAAGTAAGTAAGCTTAATAAGTTTTTTTATCTCTGAAGTTCTAAGGTAAATATTTTCCCTGCTTGCCAAAGAAGTATTAAAGTTTATACCACATAATAATATGTAAAGATTTTTGACACTTCAGAGACAAAAAAACTCATTTTGTTGCAATACATCTGTATCACTCAATTATAACACGAACTCATAAAATGGCGACTGATACAATTACTAACTTACCTTAGGTAAAGATTTTCTGTTATCTGAACAATGCATTCCGCCAACAGGCACAACCAATGGAGGAAGCATACGAGGATACTCTTCACTGAAATGGGTATTTGTGAAGACCAGATGAGAATTTCGGTGTAAATCCGCTAAATCAGGCATATCAGGAATATTGAGAGATGATTGTATCATCAGTTTCCTCATTGAGGGAAAGTAATAATTACTATTGAACCAATGCCAATAAAGCATTCTTAATGTATTGCGTATCCGTTGGTAGAAAGTCATTTTTTGTGGTAAATGTAAAGTATGTTCCGGGTAAGTAGCACTTTCGGATAGATATCCAAAAGTATCCGCCCACCAAGAAAAGGGACTCGAAGTTCCAAACATGATATGTTTAGCTTTGAACTTATGGACTAGTGCTAAACCACAATCATTGAAGACCCCATCGATGAAAACAAGATCGTAGCTGGAAGAATTAGCCCATGTAAGTACTTCTTCATCTTCCAACAAATGTCTACAGAGATCCAATCCGAAGTTAGGAAAGTCAAACCAGAGTCTATCTATTTCTTTTACTCCATGTTCCAACCGAATCGAGAAAAAATCGCCATCCAAATTAATCTTTGAGTATAGATTTCCAGGAGTCATTTCTAAAACATTGGCAATTGGCTCTTTGGGTGGATATTGGGAGAAAAACGTAACATTGTGCCCACTGTCAGAAAGCTTTTTAACAAGTGGCCAGATCGAAATTCTATGACTGTATGTGGACAATGCAAAGAAGACCAAAATGTTTGCATTTTCAACAAGGGTTGCAAAACCTCCCAGAAAAATGAAAATGACCAAGAATTTCATTGTTAGTAACTGTGACGCGATAAACAGAAAACTTTTGTCTTTAAATAGTCCTGACATGAACTGTGAACCCAAGCTTTTAACAGATTTACTAAAAAAATCAGTCTTTTACTAATAAAACCAAGACGATACCAGTGTTAAGGCGTCCCTTGTGAACAAATGGCAGAAGTAACATGAACAGAGCCTTTATAGTATAGGTACCTACAATTTTTCCTGTATGTGTTTACTTACTTATTACTACCTACCTGCATAAACGTAACTGTATATACAGTGTACTGGATTCTGGTATTATAATAATAATGTCCCTAATTTTAATATTGCCTGATTGCATTGTTAATAAATTAATGAGATATGTACATATGTCCATTTCTTGGTAAATGTAATTAATGATGTTATTTATAATCTATTAGCATAGGAATAGGATGAGATAAGAAAGCAATGCAAATAATACAAATATACATCAACAAAGCCAGGAAATATGCACAATAATGCATAGCCAGAACACATTTACTGTATTTGTATTTACCAATGGACTCATAATAATATTATTATTCGATTTCCTTCCTTCACTCGCATAGTGCAGTAGTCTCATATCGATTCTGAACCGAACCTTTCACATGCTTTTATTGCATTTTTGACTGACATTATATTTAGCTAAAGCATGCAAAAAGGTCCATGAGGAACAAAATAATTACTTTTCTCGTAATCGTTCCACATGTGATTATGAAAGGTCACCAATAAAATGAAACACACAGACAACAGAGTCACATACTGCAGTACAGAAAAATGAATTTTATTGTTACAATACAATCAAAGATAAAATGCAATACATATATGATTATGATGCACCTCTATTTGCATAACTTGTGCACGTGCTTAGAGAAGATTTGCAAAACAAAACTGTTTACAAGTATCTACGTTGTAAATCCTTCCATCACTTTATACATGACTTTACTTATATTTATAAAAACAGTTCAATGTAAAGTAGAATAGAGGTGTTTTTGTGTGCACTCAGCGTGGCATATCACATCATGTCAAAAACATTATGTCAAAAACAAAAACAGTATTAGCTGCAAAGAGATCTGCTTTATTTAACTGATTTTTATGTCTATAATTTACGTGGTTTTTTTAATTGTGCAAGCAAGGAAACGTAAACGGCATTACCAAAAAATCTAGCCAAAGTTACAATGAAATGAAATTTTATCGATATGAGGTAAGGTTGCCGTTAATTTTAACTCACTTGCTTAATAAGAGGATGTACCACAACATATATCACACAACCACAATTAATTAATTTAATTACTTACGAAGTAAGAAAAACCAATGAACCTGACAAACAACACTAAAGCAACGTAAAATACGAAGACGACATACGACATACATTGAACTTTCCAAAGATTGAAATAAACCATTGCCGTATCTTGGATTCCGTTTCGGGAGGGGCAAAATCACAAAATGAGGTACACATCCATGAGTTTATTATCGTGAGTTGATAATAAGTTACATACGATGAAAAATAATTATTACTTTTTCTTTTTGTCCATTTAAAACAATCTGATAATTAATTGGTAATTTTTTAACATCGAGATTGTTTTATTTTATTTTGGGTAAGACTCCAACTCAAAAACATGCAGCTTATTATCTCGTCCTCCAACCAGAATTAAGTTATCATGTACAGTAGGAGTTGAGAAATTTTCGGCATTGGTGGAAAAATTTGTTGGAATCTCAAATCTGGAATGAGGAGTTTCCATTTCAATAAACGTTAATACTGGTTGCGCATTAAGCCCATAAAACACAAGGCACTTCGTGGAAAAAGGCGATTTAGATTTGGCAATGGGTTGTTGTTGTTTACGTTGTGGTGGTGGCGACAAAGATTCATCTGTATAACTGTTGGTGTCATTCATGCTGATAATACACGGAAGAGATAATAGGCTTTGATTTACTTGAAATGAGTTGATAACAGCACCAGTCTCAGGGCAAATAATTACTCCATTACATTTATGATTAAGGAAGACAATAAAACTATTCTCACAGTCGTTTTCATATCGGTTGTACAAAATAGGAGTAAAAGGCACAAAATCTGGAATTACGTTGACTGGTTGTACTTGTAATTCTGTACAGGACCACACCTAAAGAAACATCATAACCAATATTTATGGCCAGAATGAGCACTATAGTCTTTCTTTTTATCTCAAGTAGGGTTTCGAACGATATTGGTATGAATGAGTGTTATACATGCATACTTTAAGTAATAAAATAATTAATTGTATTCGTTGGCATTTATTTACCATTTCTCCAGATTCTTGCTTTAGAGCATCCAGTCGGCCATTCCTTGTTCCTATTAAAAGCAATCTTCGATTTTCTTCTTTGCTGTTGACTAGAATTGGTCCAGTACAGTAAGCTTCACGTATATCACTAGAATCCCCTTTTCGTGTCCATATTTTTCGTCCAGTCAGTAAATCAATTGCCTCAATTTTGTTTCCAAAGCATGTTATGAAAATGCAGTCATTATTAATAGCTGGACTGAATGATGGCATAGGACGCAATCCTTTATGTTCCCAAACTAATTTTCCACTCTGTAAGCAAAAATTGAAGCAAAACAACCATATTTCAATTAGCGTGTACATATATGACAAAAATGTGTAATTTACTATCAACATACTAGTGCTAACACCTACAAATGCATTTAAGTTGTACAATGCAATTTCATCAGAAAAAATGAGGTATATTTCACACGAAGACACTACAGGAGCTGCCCGAACTGATTCGTTACATTCAAATCTCCAGTTGATATGACCCGTCAAAGTGCTGAGAGAATACAATCGCTTGTTGTGAGTACCTAAAACAACAATTTGAAAGCATCAGAATATGTCAATTGAGTAAAGCAAAACAATTTTTTGTTTTTGGATTTTTATGGGAATTATGGAAAACAAACCTATATATGTTATCCAATGATTTGGGTGTATCATTGCTGAAGCTTCGATTCTACCCCCGAGTTGAACTTCCCATAGCACCGGAAACTGTTTCGGTGTCTCCAATGCATTGCTATTCACATTACGAATCTTGGGTCTGTTTAGTAAAACTGCAGTGGCATATCCAGAGTGTGAACCAATCACGCATACAGACTCATGAGTATTAGCTACAACATAACATGCATGATTATTAGATAATGATATTTCATACATTATGTCATACATACATGTCAACATGTCAACTTTTACAATGTTAGGTATTACTCCACAATGTCATTTGTAACTTTTGTGATTGACATTGTACCTACAAGAATTTGCTATACATTTAACAGTGGAGTATACCTACTAATATAAAAGTTGGCATTTTCACCATTTTCAAAAATGGCGAAAGTGCTAGTACAAATACATTAGGTTAAAAAGTGCATTTTGCAAACCACGTCTTACTTTTATCTGTAACAATTGCTGAAGCATCAACACACATTCTCAGGTCGTATCCACTCGAGTAGACAATTTTTGGAGGAAATTTAATAATTTGATTATTTGGAAGATCAGTAAGTTTTCTTTTGCGGGTTAGATTGGTTTTTAATGGGTTTTCTTGATTCAGGTCATTGCTAAGCCCTGAAGGGGGCTTATTGACACATTTAACATAAGGAAAAACATAATCCGAATTGACTTCGGTTGTGTCAGCTACATTCAATATATTGACACTTACACTGACAGGATACCGCTGTGCAATATAACATAAAAAGTTGAATACTTCATGGAAACTTTCAACCATAAGTAATTTGAAGACTTCTTTTTCATATTTTGCATGAATATCGCTTCCAAATAATTTCAAGTATGTGAATACTTCTTCAATAAATCTCACCGCAGATAAAGAATCACCGCCTGCTTCAATAAACCGCATAGCTCCCAACTCTTCTTGACATTCAAAAATATTTGACTTGTTGTTTCTTCCGTACGCATTTGTACAAATTGACCAGAAATTTTTTAAAGCTTCATAAAATATCTCCTTTTGGAATTCAAAATGACTTTGTGATCCACTGTTTTGGCCTTTAGCTTGCACATATTTCTGATTTTCAGCAATAGACAGAATTCGACCCATGTCAATCTTCCCGTTTTGATTGATTGGAATTTGTTGAACTGAAACTATAACGTCAGGGTAAATCTGAGGAGGAATGTCCATTAACAGCATGGGAATGAATTCACAATTTATCCTTTCGGTTTCTGTTAACTGGGTGTTTTGAGACTTGAATTGAATAATCAGGTAAATTTTATCTTTGTAAAACACACATTGTGCCGTTTGTAATTGATCTGTGTTCATTGCTATGTTTTCAATATTCACTAAAGATGTTTTATATCCATTTCTTTTTATCACCCGATCATTTCGAGAAATATAAACAATAGCATTATTTTCGTTTAATAATCCAGTGTCGCCCGTTTCGATGAAATAACAATTATCCTTTTTAAAACCACAAGTTACAAGGTCCCCCGTAGAATTTACAACAGTACAAACTCGAGTATCCGAACCTGAAATTTAAAAAAAGTCCGTCTTAAAGTATTCCAAAAGTATTCAACGAAAATAATTTAAAATGTCTTGTATTGCTATCAGTACCAATTGAAATACTTCCATCCTGCGCAACGTGAATTTTCGTATTAATGATCGGATCCCCAATGGTTATTTCCTCTTCAGACTCCAGGTCAATATTTTCCACAGATGCCCAGCACGATACTTCAGTGATGCCATATAAATTTTGCAGACCCCTTAGTTTCAGTTTTTTCAACATTTCAATACCAACAACTTCTTTCAGTTCACTTTTGCTCAAACATTTTTCTCCCCCGAATGCCAAGATTTCAAGGGAAGAGGACTCAGTCCGAAATAAATTTTCCTCCATTAAGTTTTTCTGTATTCGCCGGAACAGTGAAGGAGTTATCTGCATTACTGTTACTCTGTGCTTTCTCAGTATTGGTGCCAAAAGTTCCCCAACTAACTTAACTCTTTTAGGTACATACAAAATTGTAGCTTCGGATCCTAAAGCGGTAAATAATTCGACAATGTGTGGGTCAAAGGTCGGAGGGGATGTTCCAAAAACAACATCATTACGATTCATCTTCCATGCTGATTGTATAAAGTATGTGATATTTGGCAAGATACATGAGTTAGGCACTAAGACCATTTTCTTGGATCCTGTTGTTCCTGTCGTTCCGATTCCGAATGGAAATCGGGTATTGAGGTATTTGTAATCTCGCCTTTCATTTACAAAGGTGTTTTGCAGCAAGAAAATGTGTAGTTTTGCACCCTCCTTCTTTGAATCATCGTACCAGTGTGTATGTTCCCAAAGTTTGTTATTCAACATGTATTTGAGCTTTAATGACGATCTTTGTAAAATCGAATCTTCAATTACAATCAGCTGGACATTTAATATTACTTGAGCAAATTTTATATCATCCGGTAAATTCTGTTCGTCTAAATTGTAGAATCCGTAGTTAGCTCTCAGTATTCTGGAAAAACATTGAATAATTTTTTTTAAACTGTCAATTCAAAAACCGTGAGCATAATATATCTGGCATCTGGATTCTGGATATATAAATATTTTAACGCTATGAACGTGTGAAGGAAAAGTAAAGTACGGTTCGGAGTTTCATAAACTGTAAACTACGGATAAACAAATAATTACCCCAATAAAACCGCTGGAAATACGCAATTCTGTGGACAGGAAACTCCAATGAATCTTCCTACATGCTGTGAAGTTACATCTTCTAATTGTTGAAATTTAGATTTTAAAAAATTAGCTAAAGTGTCGATTTCTCTGTAAGTTTGTTTGACCAAGACACTTTCTCCATCGTCGTATATAACTGCAACTTTGTCTGAAGACTGATTAATTGTAAAAAGATCGTGCAGCTCATTTATATGTGCTAGATCTTCGCAAAGAACATAATCTGGATCACTTTTTAATACCGACATACTCAATTAACTAATTATCAAAATATATAAAAAATAGCAAAAAATTCTCACACATTTGTATGTATTTACATTCTAAGTGCAGTGCAGACTTCTGTTTGCGTAAGTTTATGTGAAACGAGCTGTTTGTTACGCGGCTGAAATGCTTTCATCATTCCAAGCAAAGGATATCTTTCCCTGTATGAGCTAACTGAATCTTGTATAAAAGAAAGCTAAACAATTTGTATACTTTCTCTACTATGTATGTATCAACTATGTACATGTGTAATGAATAGAATGAAAAATTCTCACAAATAATTATTTTTGGATTTATTCATCTTAAGTTCACATACAATACCTATTTTATACGTAATGATTCACATTAAAACAATACAATGTGTATCTAATACACATTTTGTAGTCTACAAACCATTTTCACACTAACGGACTAGGTATGTTAAAGACTATAATTTATTATAGGTATTAAGGGTTCATGCTTTGACAGATCTATAGACTTTTTGAGTAATGGTTTTCTAGCTAGGGTTAAAAACATTTTTTTATTCAATTTGGAGTCTATAATAATAAAGTACCTACAGTACAGTAGAATCCAATTTTGGCTAAACGAATATCAACCATGCACACAAATGACTGAAATGACCCTCATTACTATTTTGGCTTTTCTTGAATATTTTCATGCGAATTAAATTCTTTTCTTTACAATATATTTTCAAAATAATAATTTTTTCAGAATCTATGCATCAAATGCACATTCATATGAATGAGCACAATTTACAGTATCTAATAACTTTGGTAATTTTAATGAGATTCTAATGTCTAATTAGAGTAGGTTAGGTATATAATAATATTTGTTTCAAGCAGGTCACCAACGTACGGCATACTATACATTTAAAACTTCACAATCACAAACAACACAACCGTAGTATCTTTAAATTCATTACTTTTAACACATTTTAAAATCATGCTGACTACTATTAGGAGTTTTCTAATAATATTCGTTACGGGTACACTTAAGTACACCTGTAAACCTATAATATTGTTGACTGCGATATAATTTTGAGCTACTGTAATTTTATCGGTATTTTTTATTATACACTATCATATAATGTTTCATGCAATACTTTATGGATGCTAATTCGTCACAATCACTATCATTTTTCTTAAATCTTTACACATAACATTTTCATTCACCATACCACCACAACTTGAGGTTACAAATTATCATGGGTAATTTAATTTGGTAATGGTACCTGACTAGAAGAGGTATTTGTGTCGTGTCTGCAGTAGATAGGTACTTACGTATACTGAGTGTTTTAGAAGTGCATCTGGACTTAAAGCTGAAAAGTATATTGTTTTCTGTCAACATTTTCCTTATAAATCACTTGACCTTTGTTTTGTAGTACCTGAACCACTAATAATATACCTACTACTAGTACAGTACAGTTAGATAAATTTAGTATGTAAACTTTGGCACGGAATGTATATTATATGGGTACTCTGTTTGTAACTGTAATGTAATGGTATATTATGTCACTGTCACTTACCATGTGTACATAAGAAGAATCATCACGAATTTTTCTTGAATTTGACTTGTCATTTCATATGCAGTTAGGTATTCAATATATTGATACTTTAAATGTATTTTAAAATATTTTTAGGAATCCATTAAGGGTTTGTAATGAACAGACTAAATTAGTTTGACTCATTAGTAGGAATGTCAATTTGTCAATACATATAATATAATATCTGTTTGAAAATCGAATGTATTTAATATGGAATTGTTTTGTGTTAGAAACTTGAATGACTGCAAATTGTACAATGTAGTAAAATCTGAATATGTCTGATTATGCTTTATGTACTTGCTGAATGACGTAGGTCTGTAGTATTTCTTTGATAATGACGGTTTGTACTGTAATGTTACTTGACTACTGAAACACTTATTTACATATCTTTACATACTCTCTAGATTTTTTTAAATACAATGCTTGCATTAAGCTGTAAGCTATGTACAGCTGAAAGTATAGGGGCGATTGCTTTGAGAAGCATTTTTGTTAAAGCCAATTATTCACTCGGTCTTTGTGTTTGTTACTGTTAAGGGACCTTGTTTTCATTACAATGCATTTTATCTGCAACATAAATTAAAAACAAGCCTGTCTACTTGTACACATAACGTGCTAGATTTACGATCTATTTTAATGTAGTTTAACTAGTAATGGAATGAATGAAATCATCACAAATCTTGGTACTCATTCTTGTTATCACAACAAAATCTTCCTCGTTTGATTTCTGACCTTTCCGTTCTATTTTTAATTGCTAAGTCTAAATTGAGATTCATAGATTTGTTTAGTTGATTTTATGAGATTGTAATGAAATACGATTGATTTTTGGGCTAAACACACATTATTGACTTTCTCCCACTTTCTATACTTTACCCTTTACTTTCCTCACACTTTCCATCCCCTTCTTTTTGCGATTAATCCAAACTAAATCTCTGTACCTGGTTAAAAATGTTGTACATGCCCATTATTAGCATTAACAAATTGTACATAGCTTTATCAAAAAGCTATAGCATTGCTACAGTATTAGTAGTAGTAGAATAAAATGTTGTTTAAATGTAGCTGAATCGTTTTCTGGCTTTTATCCTTCAACTGCTACATGTTGTAATACTGTATGTTGGCTCTTGGATCCAGAGTTATTATTTCTGTTTGACCATATTGATCCTTTGGCTAAGGATGGATTGGGCCCCTGAGCATTACTCTGAGATCCTTGTCGATACGATGGATTTGGCCCTCTACTTAACGTACTGGGACCTCGAACTTGAATGTAATTTGTCCTGTTAAAATAGTAAGTTCACTATGATCAAGTCATCCATCATACTATAGCAAAGTAATTACAAGTCATTC
Organism: Pogonognathellus longicornis; assembly: GCA_034694085.1. Classification (NCBI taxonomy): domain Eukaryota; kingdom Metazoa; phylum Arthropoda; class Collembola; order Entomobryomorpha; family Tomoceridae; genus Pogonognathellus; species Pogonognathellus longicornis. The sequence goes on from JAQFYB010000860.1 coordinate 15,780, forward strand.
CACTTTCCAGTAGACGCACACAATGGGAAAATATGAAAAAGTGTTGGGAATTCATACATCGGGCATAGGTAGGTATACAAGATTGTGTTAGAGTTATGTTAGTATAAAGGAAAAAGAAAGAAAGTTAGAAGCATTATTTATTACTGAATGAGAGATGGATTCGGTCCCTTGGCATAGGAAGAATTAGGTCCTTTCGCCTTTTTGCTCGACATGATATATTCTTTCTCTTTATCGGATTTGATGTTGAAAAGACTAGTACAAAGGAAAAAACTCTTATTCATATACACTCTGTCAACTCAAATAATAAACATTTTCTTGATAACCCCAAGTAAATAATAAAAGGGAAGTCATAATACTATTTGTAAGAACTCTCGAGGAGAAAAATCAATATTTCTTTTACTTAGCAATGAAGTTCTTCTTCCTGGACTTCACTTCAAGCTCACAATATCCCGAGTCGACATTCTCTTCGTTGGAGTCTACAGAATCCCTTTTGACTAGTCCCAGCTCTCTATTTTGGCTATTTGACATTACGACCTCTACGACTTCAGCCACAGTAGTTGAATCATCAGCGAAACGAACTAATGGAATAAAACGTATGAATAATAATTTCTATTATTTGATGAACTTGCTACACAAAGAAGAAAGGGAATAAAGAAATTAAGTTACTTCGTCTTTGTTCTTCGTCTCGAGAAGCTTTTGTTGGGATTTCTCCGGTAACGAAAGGCTTAAACTCATCAGGAGTCTGTGGACCCACTTCTTGCAAAAGTGTCTCAGTTTTCTCGAAGTCGAATTGGGCTGCTTCCAATGCCCAGGAAATAAATCTTTCTGGAAGATTTGGAAACTTTTGGACGAGAGTTGCTTTTATTCCGGATTTTTGTTGCAGAGACAAATGGGGTCTGGCAGCCTTCATTATCGGAGTTGGAAATGGAGATTCCAGAGGTTCTCCCATTGCAAGATGATAGTTATTGACAATCTTTTGCTGATCGAGTGCTTTCTGACGTTTTTCTATCAGCGTTTTTACTTCCAGCCATTTTTGTCGGGCAGGTCTACATACAAAAAAGCACAATCAGTAATATCGTTACATTTAATATACTTAAGTCTCAAAATAATTTAATTTGCCCACATCCACTATATAACTTTTTTGTCAACTCTCTCAGACCCTTTTAGTATTTCCAGTAATGATAATGATGCTCTCAATGTATTACTTGGTATTACATACATTACATACATTGGCATAAGGAATGAAAGCAAAAAATAAAATCCGTCACTAACTTGCATGGCGGAGTCCTTGTAAATCCTTTCTTCAGCATTTTTTCCGAAGCTTTCTGTACATTATTCTCACAAGATGAAAGAACGTCCAGCAGAAAAGTCTCATCTGCTGCGGGGAAGATTCCTTTCATGTACTTTAATTTCATCTTAGGACTTTTGGGAGTTTTCAACTCTTCTCGCACCTGAGGCATCAAGAATCCAGTATTCAGTACACATTAAACTCATATACTATTACCACGACCACGATCGACTAGTACTACATGCAATGCAGCAAATAGTTTTACAAGATAAAACTCGTTATCAAATTTTGACCTTAGACATAACACCGTGTAGGAAATAGGACTATAGAAATACACAGGAAATTACATTGCCATCGTAAAAAATAATTGTGTTACCATGTGCAGCTGAGGCGACATGGACAGTTGAGGCGATCCCCATCTTGCCGTGAACAAGCTTCCAGCGGACGATTGGGGATTGCTGAATTTCAACAATGACACTGGAGTACCCGTTCGTGCAGGACTTCCCGTTGTGTAACTAAAGCAAGAGTACATGGAAATCAATTTTTCACATACATAACACGATAAGATCGTATTCCATAGACATGTCCCTTAGGGGACTGCTGCATGATAAGATTTACTTCACATCATTTCATGTTAATGCCCAACCTATTCATTTTCATCGGTGAGTTGATTCCAATGGATTTTGAATCCCCTGGAATGGAAGTGACGGTATCCGTGTCCCCATCTCTTTTTGGTGACTTGTCCAGCTGATTTGCAATTTCCGACATGAATGGATGCTTTTCAACTTGCAAAGCCGAGACAACCAATGTGGCTCTATTGTGGTATCTATTTAATTAAAACCCGAATTAATCGTTGTAATCATATAAATTGTCATGTACAATCAACTAAGGTATAGTTTTAGTAATTAATGCATTGCAAATATCATTAGAAGACCATAGGTTCTTGGTAGTATAATAATCATACTTGTGAAATAAATGTCGGATATGTGGTTCTCCCGCAGTGGGGAACAAAGCGCACACAGCTCGATAGGCAGTTTCCGGATCACAAGTTGAAAGGAAACTTGAGGGGATTCCGCAATAAGAAGAGCTGGAAAAAGACCTGGCAGAATGGGGTCTTTCTGAGGTGGATGGCTCGGCTGTTGATGAACTATTTCCATGATGTTGATTCAAATGATTATTGTTATGAATCTGGAGTTGGCTCGAATGGCTATTTGAGTTGAGGTGATTGTTGTTTGAAGAAGACGGTGGTCTGCTCAGTTGGACTAATTCATTTGGATGGATGGAAGCGTGTCTTGGTGGTGGTGTTGGCAATGGAGCTATTCTTGGCGAACCTCCTAAACGTGGAGATGATCCTCTTCGGTGCAAAGTAAATCCCCGTAAACTCGGAACTGGGCTAGACCAACGACTCCCACCGGTATCCTGAAAATAAAATCGGTGAAAACATGCGGCTTACTTACCGTCACGAAAACAATAAACAAACTTCAGGGAAATCCTGTGCAGTTCAACCTTAATGTGCCAAGCCAATTCATGCAAGCTTTTAGTAATTTCCAAAATAGTTTCAAGCACTAATAAAACCTCCAACAAACATTCTACATAAAAGCTAAAAGCATAAATATCGATTTTCTTCATTTCCACTATTATACCAATACTTTTACAAACTCACTTAACGTGAGTACGTATACAATACCGATTAAGCTCGAGTAATTATTTCTATTAACAATCAATTGAAGGTATCTAACTGAAATAAATTAGCGAACGCTTCAGCTCAGTGTTCATTAAACTCTTATTCTAAAAGGGCGATGAAGGTGAAAGATAAGTGAGCTCAAGGCCGTACCCAGAATTTGGTTTCGGGTGCAGGGGCACAAAACATTACAATTTTATTATAATAAGAAATTAACCTGAAAAAATCCAGGTAACTTGGGCCAAAATTAGCCTAAATGCAAAAAAAACGTTTTTGAACACTTTAATGGCAATTTACTTGTTTTTTTGGGGATTTCAAGGGGAATACGTACCCTGGTGCCCTGTCGCTGGGTACAGCCTTGGTGAGCATTACTTGAAATGGTTCATTACGGTAAAAAGCGAACAAGCGAAACAATCATGGAGCTATTTGCAAAGTAATTATTGTGAGCCTTTGTTAGATCGTTTAATTTCACGTAGAGAGAGATTAGATATAAAACAAAATGGTAAGTTTCATTTGAACATCCTGCTGTATTTAGCCAACTATAAGTTCCGGTCTTCAAATGTGATGGTGATTAATAGCTCTTGTCAAATATCCGGAATTCTACTCTATTTAGCTCAGTTGCGTTGGGAATTCAATACCAAATTGACTTCCTACATGTAACTTACATTACAGCATGATGACTGCTTTATATTTACACAACTTGTAAGGGTATACATGTATCTACATGTACGTGTATAAAGTGTTCGCACTTTACTAGACAAAAGCACTAGATCAAATCCAACACATTTTCTACAGCCACTTCCACTATATGTCTGGAAAAACTATTCTACGCTTTCACGCACTTCAATCAAAGGGGAAAGTAATTTCCTCTCATGTTGCGTAAGTAGTTACTAGCTCTATTAAGTTTACAATATTATTAGTACAAACTAGAAACGTACTCCAAAGAAACACATGCTACTATTCTACTATGTATATACATACTACAAAAAAAGAAATTGAAAAAAGAAAGAAAAAGAATAAATTGTCAGCGTAGATTTTCTATGGTTTCTTATTACTTTGTACTGTATACATTTTAGTCGCTTTTGGTTATACAACTACATAATATTATGTCTACACAACTTTAACAAATTGTACTTGTTAGTGTGTGGTTCTGTAGCTTTATTCATTAGTAGCTGTGCAATATTAAGGTATTTTGTCTATCTACATTCTCCGGTCAGGCATATTTTATGCTTATAAACTGTAGCTTAAAAGTAGAGGAAGGTCTGCACAATCCAACATGAAATGTTTTAGCTGACCGGATGAAAGTAAATTAATAGTTAGACCATTACTTACGAACATTGCTCGTCTTCGCATTTCCATTCCTTGCCAGTATTCATTGCTACTGTACAATTGATGACTTGCACACACGATTCTCTGCTTCCACACAACCAATGTGGACCAACAAATTTAACAGCATTATTTTACAGTAAATTAATAAAATTGGGTTTGACTTCATTTCATCGTCTCAGTCTCAGCTAGTTCATTCTAGTGTTTTAGTCACTTGTTTGTTCGGTATATAATGAATTTATTGATTCATAAATCAAGTAATAATGAGGCCATGTCATATGCATGTGATGTCATTCCACAAGAGCACATTAGTCGTAATGATAATAATATTTTAACTCGTATATAACCATCAACCTACTGATCTTTTATAAATCCTAATGCGGTGATTTCACATTTTTTCATTGACACGCCTAGCTTTATCTTGGAAATAAAGCAGTATTTTAATTTCTACATCGGTTTGATAGATTCAATACAAGATTTCAATGGAATAATAACTATAATTGTACAATTACACGTATAAAAATGTTGCTTTCAATGCTTTTACCAATTTGTTGTGTAATACTAATAATAGAACCACTGAAACTCAGCTAAATTGCTTCGAAACATTATTAAAGTAGCACGAAGATAATTTAATTAATTCGGACTTTTTTATACTACCACATGAGTCATGAACTTCAAATCTGTTACAAATCATATCATAGCTAAAGACATAATAATATATTTGCAAGCTAAAAAAGTGAAAATAGTGGTATGGCATTTGTGAGATTGTGATTGTGAGACCCTAACGAGCATAGATCATGTTAGCAATTTATGGTCATTAGCCAAAAATAGTTATGACTAGAATGAATAGTAGCATAGGTTCAAATTACTAATTGAAATTGATTGAATCGAATGTAATGTAAATGACACGTTTCTGATTATCGCGTTTTAGAAATATTTAAATCGAAATCAGGTTGTATATAGCCAAACGCATTTATGCTTAAGATTTTTATATTTTATAGCTGATTTATACCTTTATACGTAGTAGCTTAAAAGAGAAATTGTGGAGACACAAAAGATGAGTTAGAGAACAGTTATACATGCAAATAAATGATGGGATTAGCTATAAGTATACAAAAACATGTAGATTCATTCACTCATGCACACAGACATAGACAGTGTAATTTAGAATGATGCAAACACACATGGAATACACAAATCGGGTAAACAGAGTAGAATTGAGTTGAACTGACGATGCATGCATAACTCGACAAAATACAATCAGTCAGAGACCAGGACCAGAGGCAGAGAGTGTATAAAATATACAGAAATATGTTTGTTGTTCTTGCAAGTTTGTTTTATAATATGCGACTTGACTAATGTCTGTGTAAGTGGCTGACCTCGAAGTAGGCAGTTGGCTGAGTGATGGCAATGTGATACGGAGGAGTCGGAATTGAATACAAACGAGGATCTTCCCATGTTGTACTTTTGGCTGAGTGATTTATAAAATACCTGAAACAAACAAAATTCCTGCATTTATTTAGCCATAATTGTTCAAAAACGTCACTTTACTTCATTCAAATTCATTCATTTACTCAAACCTACAGCAATATCTGGATGTAAATTAAATGCGTATGTATTTATGCACAGTAAGGTTACACATGTGCTATAGAGTAAGTCTTTTTTTAATTTGCAATTTTTATTTGTTATCCATGCACTAAATACTTCATCTATTTATAACTGTTATACAACGTAATTTTACAGATTTCTTATTCTTCTTCTAAAGCTGTATCCAAAATCAGATGACCTTCGTGTTTGTAAAGTCACAAACAACGACAAGAGAATCCTTCCAAATTCTTTCTACTTCAGTAATTCAATTTATAAGTTACCCTACTGAACTGGAAGCATAATTGTAAGCACATTGTTTGTATGACTTCATATTTTTAATCAATAACTGTACCTTGCTTTTGTTTACACGAAATACTACACTAGTTTCTTGTTCTGTGTATAAATAATTTATTTGTGTTTACATAATGGGATTTTGGATTTCCAATTTATCTACCTGTATGTATTATACAATAGATTTATAAACAAAATTATTCATAAAATATTTTGATAGTCTCGGATAATGATTTTTATAAAAATATTGAATTTGAGGAATACATTTAGGAATGTAAGGAATAAGGATGAAGAAAGATGTTGATGTCATTGTGAGGAAGGAAACTAGCTAAACTCATTCTATTTGTTTGTTGTTTTGTTGGAATTAGAATTGATCCGGAAATCGATGTTATCGTGACAAATACCACGGCTAGCAAAGCAATCGTTCTTGCGATTTGTCGTAATCGAAGTGACATGAACTAACAAAACAGTACAATACAATGATTGGAATGAAGAGCCGAATCCTTCTGGTAACCAGAGCGAAAATCGTGAATCGAATTTCAATGAGTGTCTAGAGAGACAGAAAAAGAGAGAGAGAGAGAGTGACTCACTTACTATGCCATTAGCAGAGCCGTTTGACAAATGCAGTGGCACAGGATTCTTTTAGTACCCAAGTCAAATGTCACAACGAATAAGGTAACACACCTATACTACTAAACATAATAATGTTATTTCATTCATGCAATCTCCAATCCAAATACCCAATCCCACATCCCCCTCTCGTTTTAAACTATTTTTATGATCATGACATGACACATTCATAGTTACATTCTTCCAAACTTGTTATTTAGCCTATAAACCTTTCTTCTGTAAACACGGTGTTTGCATTCACGACTATAGGTATATGATCTATGTACTAAATATACTAAATAGTAATGAAATAGCTACCTTAGTAAATCAAGGGGTAGTTTAGTTTGTAATGCTCTAATGGAAATATCGCATGTTTGCAAGGTTTGTGATACAATTTGTGATAATTCTGAGTTGGCAACGGTGAAAACGCGAAAGAATAATTTTAATTATAGCAATAAGAGTTTGCAATGATGTTTGCAAATTAAATTATTGACAGAGGGTTAGTAATTTTTCCGTTGAAAGGGGGAAAGAGGTCGTGATTGCCTTTGTAGTACTAAACCGTGGTTTTACTATGTGTCCCCTGTTGTACTGTAACTGTGCTGTACTAATAAAAAATTTATAAAAGTCACGAGAGAGTATAAGTAAAGTATTTTGTTGAGAACTTACAGCCGGCTAGTTTTAGGTTCAATTTTGCATTCCCAGCCATTAGGCAAAGGACCCAATCCGAAAGCCTCCATCTGTTATATATTCTCTCCGTCTTTAGCCCTTCAAGGCTCCTTGCAGTGTACTTGACAAATTCCTTATAGGTGCTATATTCCCTTTGAGTGCGTATAAGACTTTGTATAGAGATTTGGTTATGTGTATAGATTTTCCTATACCAATGTCCTGAACTACCACAACATTCCTCAAACAGAATAATACGCTCTTGCACAACCACAGTTTTAGCACTTAGATTTTCGTCTTTTTATGCTAAGTTTGTACTTCGTTTACAATAGGCTTGAAAGTGGTTTTGAAAACACATTATAATCATGTTGGTTATTGGTTCAGCTTGAAAAAAGGAGCAAGTTATTTAACAAGCAATTGTAAATTCAATATTAGAGACACAAACACACAAAAAGTTCCATAAAGCGACAATTTGCCACACGCAGATGTCAAGTCCAAGTATAACTTTGATGTAAACTCCCATTCACATAATGCTATTGACGCTTCGACCAATTTTATCCCCAAGAGGATTATTAACTCAACCAAAGTTCTTCTCTTTCCACGTTCGCAACATAAGTATGTACTTGAGTTTTCTGCGCCCTTGAAGCGTGACAAATGACACAAGTTGTCGCTAGACCACTGTACGGTAATTTTCCTGGATTAACTTTCCACGTCAACTTTGATGGGCAGTAAAAACTTATTTGGAAACTTTAACTCGCGTAAAGCACTCACTTTGAAGACAACCACGCAGTTTTTGTTAAGAATTCTTTGTTGTAAATTGTAACTGTGTTTTAAATGTGGACAACCTTCTTTTTTGTGGATTTGACACTTTGTGGATAATGATTTGGAAACTCAACCCGGAGAAATAATCCTACTCTATACTTGTCAATCGTGAGCATTTCATTATCTACCTATGTATCTACCTATGCAATTACCTACACTAAAATAACATTTGTCTGTGTCTCAAAGTATTCCATTTACCTGTATAGGTAGTTTATTAAGTACGCGGGTTTGTGTGTGTGTGCCAAGTGTTGAATAAATAAACCACCCAAGGCTGTTATAACTAAGGAGGTTACAATAATAATTTGTACCTATATTGTCGGTACAATTCTATTGAGAGAATATTATTTGGCTTTTGTCAAAATGGATCGGAATTTGCATAGCTTCGGAATAGTGTTATCAGTTTTACGTAAGAATAAATGAGTGCAAGCGTAGGCTTTTAATTGTGTGTTTATAAAAACTTTCTCTTAGGGATGGCATGGAATGAACAGTCGTTTCATTGTATGTATGAGCTACTGTAGTAAAAGCTATCTTTTGTAAGTTGTTTATATATTTGTATTGAGTTGTATTTGTATACACCTAAAAGTACATTTCTCGGCAGTTGTTTGTTTCGTTCAACTAGCTTGAGTTTAAAGGACACGAGGAAGTGTGTGTGTTATCGGTCTCTTGTTACGATAATAGTATTTTTTGCTGAGAGAGTCGTGTGTTGTGTTTATGTATCACTTATATACTACCTACACTAACCATACACTACAGTCTATGGCCAAATCAAATAATAACCTGCTGAGAAAACATTATTATTGTATGTATAAACCCCAGTGTGTGTGTAGCGATAGTAGAACTCTGCTGATACACAGAGTAACTTGTACTTGTAAATAAGATGGCAATAAGAGTTTTCGTGTGTGTTAAGCTGTAATTCGTGTGTGAAGGTATAAATTAAGATTAAATTGCTAGATTAAATCCTGTTTGTAATACCCAGAGACTTTCTCTACACTATAGGTACGTGTCACTTGTGCTCTGCATAATATAATGCACTGGCACAAAGTGAAAACTCAATTGAAAAAGGATGCAAGTGAACACAGAGAGTTTTTTGTGAAGAATAAGAATACGAAGGGGGTTACTATACACAGAGAGCAATAATAATCGGTTGCCTTCAGCTGCTGCTGGTGTGTATAGAACTTAGTGTTGTTTTGAGAGAATGCCTGGGGTTTATATTGTGTGTTGGCTAGGTCCGTGTAATAGAGTATATTAAAATGTGGAAATCAAAGAGAAGCGTCTTTCTTTATGTATAGCAGAGCAGAAGCGATGTGATAATATTATTTTGCTTGTATGAAACTACTAAGGGAATGGAAGACAAGAAATAGTTGTAGCAAGTGTAACACAACAGCTCTCCAAAGCCAATTCCGCTTTCTCGCTTTTTCCCAGCCAAGTCCAGAGAGTATGCGGAGTACTAGTCGGGAAAGTCGAGTCTCTTTTTGGTTTCGTGAATTAGGATTGTATTGTATTCGTTTTCTTATGTGTACTACGTCTCTATGTTATGTAGTAGTAGATACTACGCTTTAAGCGAATCCTACTACATCCACCACCAACCACCCAACGAACAAACTTTGCAGTTTAGCAGCAATGCTGGAAAGAAAGCAAAGTCTTGTTCAAACGGGCTTCTAGAAATCGTTGAGGAAAGCAGAAAATTTAATCCTTTATAAAGAATACTCACTTTTACAACCACTGTATTAGCTATACTAATAATAGCAATAGTCTAGGTATAATTATTATACTTCACGGTATAAATGAAAATACTTTCGTATAATACAGTCTGTCGAGTGTGTCTGTGTCTGATGGTGTGTGTAGTGTGAAGTGACACAGAGATATCTCCATACACACTTCCATACATAAATACATAATGTATACATAGGCACATATATCTCTAAGCTACTATAATAATCATAATAGTACGCAATAGAGAAAGACTAGGACGAATACGATTACGCCAACGTTTCTTTGTGTGCACATTATACGAGAGAAGAGTACAAGCAAAGCGTACTTAGTAACAAGGATAAAGCTACCCGGGTATTTTATTCCCTATGAGTCTCTATTCCGCTACTCTCTACTCCGAACTCAGGAGTTTCAGTTTCGGATTGGCTCGTCGAGTCGTCCTTTCCTTTTCTGTGTGTGTAGTGTGTAGTATATATTTTGTGGTAGAAGCAGTGTATAAAACGTATACCATACTACACGTAAAGATAGCTTGAATTAGATTATATTTGACTATACATGGGTTTCGTTTCAGTTAGAAGGACTGAGAAAAAGAGAACGGGTAGAGTTGGTATACACTGAACAGGCAGGAAAGCCGAGTTAAGAACGTGACATGCATAGCGCGTCTCTCACTCTCCCGTGTCGGTTCCCTCGCTCTTTCTCCCGTTGCCTTCTCCGTCCGTTTTTTGTGGCCCTCTCTCCGGCATGGCAGCAGAACCGAATGCGGCATTGTATGTGTTTGGATATAATATGTGTGTATGTGTGTGCGAGAGAAAGAGAGTGGAGCGAAACAACCATACACTTGTTTTCATTGTACTTTTACATACGACAGATATATTTCTCTTTTATTATACAAACTATATTGGTATTGCTCTGAAATGAATGCAAAGCTCTGCCATTAAAGAGAAAGCGTATTTTAATCGCATGTAGAACGTGTGCTGTATATATTATTATATTATGCATACTACTACACAAGGAAGAAGACTTTTGTTCATTCTGTTATATAATATGAGGTTAGCCTAGCCTTCTTACCGTTACCCACATGGGCAAACGTACACATTCACACTGCAAATGGGATCTGATGGGAAAGAAGAAGAATACATTATACACTGATAGTCGTAGTGGAGACGTAAAAGTAATGGCTGTATGCAAATGTGAAGGAGAAACGTCGGAGAAGGAGAGTTCTATTCTATTCTATCGTACTGTATCTCTCTGTTCAAACTCATCTTGAGTTGTGTAGCATTGTATGAGAAAGTCGTAAATAGGGAGTGTTGACAGTTCTATGTACGTTCTGTGTATGACTCACAAATCCTTTATATAAAAATATTGCTATCAAAGCCCCAAACAAACCGTACATACTGATGATACAAAAACAGCCTCTTCAGATACTCTATAATGTATCTGTACCTTTATACACTATACATCTTTGTGTACTACAGTCTGACATTTACTTAGACACAACAAGAACAACGTAAAAAAGAAAGTGTGCTTTAACACGGCTCCTATACACTATGTGCATTCACTCGAACTCTCAGGAAGCAACGAAGAACGTTCCATGAGAGTTTTGCTGGAACTGTTTCTGCACACATGTGATACATACAAAGATAGGTAAAGGTAGAGCTACTAGTACATACTGGAAAAAAGAAGGTAAGAAATAAGAAGAAAGTCATGTGTAAGGAGTACAAGGGACAGGGCTAGCAAGATACAGAGATAAGTTTATACTTCCAGGTTCTCTGTCTGTGTTCGGACTTTCCGATCTTTTCCGAATTTCCTGAAACAACCTTGACTTAAGTTTCTTGAAGAACAAGAGTAGCAGGAAAGCGAGAGAAAGAGAGAGAGACATAGAGTACATGGAGGATATGAGTGTGTATTATATTATGATGGTCCATTCTCCTTTCTGAATACCTTGTGTTTGTTGCTATAAAGGTTCTTAGCACGACGTAAGTGAACGTAATGTCATATTTGATGCATGGTTATTACAGAATTGTTTACTTAACTTTTTTCATCAATTCTAATGATAACCGCCAGATGTTAACAGAATTTAACCTTTGAGATCAGATATATATTAATACGGTAAAAAATAAAGTGTCCATACATAGGTAGTTTTTCTACACATATGTACTGGGTATATAGGTAGGTACTTAGATAGATAGGTACCTACTGCATATAAGTAGGTACTTAATGTATAATATAGAGCTTTAAATGAGATTTACTTTCAGCACCGAAAACTTTCACCATGCACAAACACATACAATGCACTTTTACTTTTATATACAAGTGGAGACTTTAGTCAAAAATGGTGCAAAGGTGAAAAACTTATAAATTACTGTCACCGGGAACATTGATGGAATTTAAAAACAGTGTAGAGTATATAGGTACCTTGTACTTTTAGTGTTTAGAGATAGAGATAGCGAAACTGTTTTACATAAATTTTTTTTGGCAGTGTGAGATATTACTACAACACCTCAGACTGTTCTATGACAGGACATTTGGCAGTGGAGAAGAGGATTCGGTGTAAATCTAGTAGTAAAGTATTGAGATATGACACGGCGAGTTCTGTAGCTGTCATGTCGCATGTAAAATAATAGTTGTATTCAACTTAGCTCATATCCTGTTGAGGGATTTCCTGCTTTGTATTTAGATGGTTATGCATGTGTATTCCCATCAGGGACATGATCTACGACGTTTCAAGTTGACATTGACCGTGCGTGCATCACTCACTATCTTCACAATCCAAACAGAAACACAGCTCTGAAACTTTTACTATTCTCGGCTGACTTCCATGCATATATTTACGGGCTCTACATACAATCATGTACATTCCTAGTTTTTAGACTCTCGCATTTTGTTAGTGGAACACTTAGAATATAACGGTTCTAGCAATGCAATGGTTGCACACGAATAACACAGTGCATGATGTCTCACTGTATTCTCTCACTACTCACCGTGTTTTATTACGACCCGACTGAACTTTCTCCATAAAGTGTAAAGTCAAAGTAAAACACCTGCCAAGTGAAGAAGTGACTCGAGTTACACACAGAAAACACTAACCCAAGGCAAACTGAAAGTACCCGTATAAAAAGATTACATTTCCTGTGCAAACTGACTGTGTCTGCGTTGAATTCGTGTTAAATAGTTTCCTGTGTATAACTGAATGTATGTAAGTACGTAGGTGTTTGTAAAGGACTTTTTCTCGATATAAGGTCATGCACACACAATTACACTACAGTACAGTATGGAGAAAGTTGAAATGTATGTAAGTATTAGTAGATTGTGTATGTACACTGTAAATGCATATGTATACAATGATGACGGAGGTACGGGTACTACGCAGCATTCTATTACACCGTCAATGTCAAAACTTTCCACTTTCACGAATAGCTTGGAGATGTCTTTTACTAGGTTGGATTTTGTACATATATTGCCGTAGTTTCCTCTCCAGAGTGTTAAAGAGACATTGCACATCTGTAGTATTTACTCCAGTATATAAGACATAACGATATGGCATCAAGCAAAGTGCCATGGTTTGAGTTTTATAGACTTGGCTTCACCATTCACTTGATTTCCCCAAAAATAATAGAAAGCCCTGACTTGTCCCAGATACTGTACTTACACCTTTAGCTTATACCACACAACAGGAGCTTGAACATAGAAGATCCCTGCTATGGATTCTAGTAGCACTAGCCGAAGTAGTAAAATGTTCTTGTCATGTCTTCAGTTACATTGTCAAGAGAAAATCTAAGTGTGCCTTGTATAGCTCCAGTCTGACATACATTACTTTCAAAGACAAGACAATTTCGACTTTTCCTTTTCTTCACTTCTTTTGGCCAGACTCCGCGAATGCTTACCTTCAATTTACAACACTATACACACTAGTACATAGAATATTATGTGTGTGAGTGTGTGCTATATAAGCTCGTTGAGTTGCACTACGGGTTCTCGTTGAGGCGAATTGGACTGGTCCATCTTGGTTTGCCTTAGGACATTACAGAATATAATAGAAATTCTGTCAAGTGCAAAAATACTAGACGCCAAGGCAAGAAAAGGCAATGCAAGGCAATTCAATCCTTGATCCAAGATTACTAGTAAACTAAAGCCAAGTAAAGCCATGTAACTTCCCTGGATCCCTATGTGTATACTTAGCTAGTACAGCTATATCTAATACTATAAGTAAACGACTAGAATTAGACCTTAGTACTATGTTCAAGTCTAACTGAAGGGAAAAGTTCACTTGATTCGTAAAGCCTACAGTTGCAACCTCACACACATACACAGAATTACACACACACACACATACAGAACAACATATAGGCACAATTGGACAAAAAGATTAAAGCGAGTTAGATTAGAAAGCATTAGGAGAGGTATATTGGCTATTAGGTAGAGCTGGGGAGTACTACTAAAGGACGATGCATGTCAAGCCATGCCATTCAAGTGCTGTTGTATATAGTCCCGGGTTTAGACTTAAAGGTGCAATATACAAAGACTGTGCCATTCAAAGCATGCGGGCAATACAATGAGTTATAACATAAAATTTCCTCACGTCACCCTTTCTCTGTCTGTCTGTCTCATACTACAATCTTAGACTAGTTTTAGAACTGGTAGGGTTCTATGTCGGTACACTGTAGAAATTTTTAAAGAAAAACTTCTTGGTATTATTAGAGTTTCTAGGTGAATATTATTGTAACAAATCTTTATGTTTCTTCAGCTATGTATGGCTGTAAGTAGACTTAGCTCAAGTTGACAGTTTTCCAAGCAGGGGGTAACATGATGTGATCAAATTTAAAGGGAAAGTTAATTTTCACTAGGAGGGTAGTAGTGTGTAGTTTTGTATGTATAGAAGGAATATTATGGCTGTTAGATTGCAACAAGCAAATATATAATATCACACAGTGTACACAAGGTATACTACGTGGGAACCTTCGTACGTGTAGGTAGGTTTATAGGTACGGAGATAAAACACACGGGAGTCGGAGTCTATTCAAAGACGGAATCCAGTTAGTAGTGTGAGTGTGGTATGGTGGACTGTTTATATGTAGGTAGCTTCCTGCTCGTGCTCACAACATTCGTACCTACATTATTACACTGTGTATGTGCTATAGAAGAAAATACTCACTTACTTACATACTACCTACTACTAAAACACACACAGAACCTTCGTTTTGGCTCCCACACAGTTTTCCTTCTTGTGTGTTGTGTGTCAGAGCTTCAACTCTCTTTC
Organism: Pogonognathellus longicornis; assembly: GCA_034694085.1. NCBI lineage: Eukaryota > Metazoa > Arthropoda > Collembola > Entomobryomorpha > Tomoceridae > Pogonognathellus > Pogonognathellus longicornis. Next base: position 31,014 of record JAQFYB010000860.1, read on the forward strand.
TCTTCTTCTGACCTGACTCTGTTTCGGATCGGATGGGTAAAAGCCAGGCGAACTGAGCAATCTACTGCCAGTCCAATTTCTAACCACCAAACCGACACACTTTACTTTTCTTTCCTTCCCACCACTCCACCAAACACAACTTTGCCGTATTTCGCTCTCCAACCAAACTCAAACACACAAGCAGAATGTATTTTGTTATTTATTCTCCTTTTGTTTACTATTAAACTTCGACTGCTACAATTACTCTATTAATTACTTAGTGTCTCTTGTTACAAACGTCCTGTACAGTACAGTATAAATTTTGCAGACTAGAGTTGCTACATACATGTGTTGTATTTATTCGGTTTTACACAAACAACAGAAAATGTTTGAATTCTACTACTTTGTTTTGTATTGGTAAAAAACTAATCCCAATATAATTTCCTTACATTCGGGCTGGTATCTACAGAGAGGTATGAGGACGGTGATGTTTTCAAAATGGGCTTCGAATGCGGTATTAGTCATCATCATGGCCATCATCGTACTTATGGTCTACTGGCAACATAAACTACTTACTCTGGAAGAGCAACAAAGATTATTCGGTAAGCTATTTCCTTTTTTATCTGTCAGCTTCCTGCATCCTATTCTATAACAACATTGGCTGTGTGTGATTCATGTATAGGTAGTCCTCACATAAATCACGTTCCATTCTCCCAAACTATTTATTTTTAGGTCTTTCTATGTTATTCCTTGAATATGGACTCGAATCAAATTACATTGTACTATTCTTAGGCATCTTAGGACAGGTTGATACAAATACAAGTTGGTATGCATTATTTACTATTTCTACGCTATTACTCTGTACCTACCTATGTAAAATGTGATACAATGTCTCACTTGATATTCATAAATCCTTCTCACAGCTTAAAATTTTATTAGGATGACTTGATTCGATTCAAGATGCATAAAAGACTAGCAAAACTACTAAATATGGATTTATTGGTTTAGTAATACTAGCTATACACATAATGGCACTAAATTTGGTTTACGTGACCTATTGATGTTTCTATCAGGAAAAATTCCTTATTTTTTAATTCTTGGTAAAGAGTGTTAGATTAATTAACAAGTAACATAATGATGATTTTCATTGACGATTCCTTCTCAAAATTCATCATGGATTTCAACAATAGTTACATTTATAATCACATTAATTAATGTATAGGAGTTGCATAGTTAATAATTGAAGGTTTGCTAAAGTAGGTCGGGTTCTGTAGCTTCACATGTACAATTATTACCTACTTACCTACTACCTACTACTAAGTATTGTTGATAAGCTTTTGAGAATAATTCCACTGCAAATATGAAAGGGCAAGTTATACGTATGTACATTGGCTATGTATGTCAGAAACATAATTCTATTAATTTTTAATTGTATTCATTAGGACAGTATGTAGGGAAGGAAAACTGCAGTACATTAACTATGTAGCTCATTATAAACTTAGCTCTGTAATCATGTTCATTGTACACAATCTAACTTGTATCTACTTTATCTAACAATGCATCTATGCAAATACATGCTACACTCTCGTTGTTCAACACGTGAAGCTTCTTTTACACAACCACTGTGTACTTTTACATCTAGGTATAGGTGTAGGTACATGCATTTACTTTCTTAATGCAGGGAACAAAAAAGTTTTAGGATTATTCATTGTATGTACATTGTGTAAATAAATAATGCATTTATAGTATAGCTGTATGTAGGTACTACTAAAACTAAAATGACTAAATAACTAACAATAAGTCTATGTATAGAACAAGGGTAGGTATTGTAGGTGTTACCCGCATATTGTTAATGGCTTTCTCGGTTTTTTCTTTTATTTTGTCAGGGTTGACGTGTCGAATCTATTTCATCTGTATGTCTGTGATGAATTTGTATTGTGCCACGAGCACTTTCTTAGGAAGGTTGTGTCATTGTGTAGTTGGATATACCACGTACTAGACACACAGTATATCCCTAATTGAGAGCATGCTGTAATATTCTAGTCAAGTAACTTATTCACATTGAGTATATTCAGTAAACACTAGCTGATAATGCTGTGCACATTGTTATCATTAATATATTCAAAGCCCTGGTACTTTACTACACAGAGATATGCGTTCCATGGTAGTATGCATATCGTTAAATTATTCTTGCTAACAAAGTTTATGTTGCTAATGATAATGTAAGAGTGTCTTTGTTGGTTGAAGGAGTATATGTATTCATAAGTAATGCTGTAATGCAGTGTTCTTCTCTTTTTAGAGAATCCGTCACTCACGTTCATAGCATAGCATGGACACAAAATAAGTATATAGAAGAAACTGGTATGAGAGAGCTGTACTATTTAGTAGCACAAGTATTGAAAAGGTTATTGAGCATAAATAATGTAGGAGCAAGTGGAAGCCTTTGCTTGTCAGTAAAAAGGAGAAAATAAAGTAGCTTACATCCTTGCATACAAATTCCTGCACAGAAAGCTCAAAGAGTCTACTTTGCACTACAACATACAAGAACAAGACGCAATTTTCAGTTGTCTACACACATATACATACACTATCCTAGTCTTTACTTTGTTGCATATAAATGTAGATATGTCTCAAGATAGTATTCCTTCGCACTCTCTCTTTCCCTCACTCGATACAAGGCAAGGAATCTTCTTGTAGAAATTCTTTGTTACATCTCATCTTGTCTTGGATTGAATTTTTGGCTCTTTCAAAAAATCTTGAGTAGGTACCTGCTAGCCACATACTGCTATCTCGTGTGTATAAGGTTTAGACGTATTTTGTATTGTGATGTAACCTAGACAAGACACGATAAATGTATGCTAGCTACTATTATGTTTTGTTGTATTGTGTCAAATGGAGAAAGGAATTTACATGTTTCCTTCCCTCCACGTGGAATGCCTACTTCTACACACGTACGTTTCAAGTTTTCTTTGTAATGCCAGAATTTATTCTTCTTTCCAATCCTGTTCCGTTTGTAGACTATTCAAGAAAGAAAGAGAGTATATAGCCATGTAGTTACCATTAGAAGCTAAATATTCACACAATTACTTTGGTACCTATGAACATATACCTAGTACGTTGGGTAGTATACATACATACCTTATACATCCATATTATTCCAAGGCTTAGATGATGTACGTAAGAAATAACACAGCAGAGCAACCAACTGTTTTTCTTTTGGCTTATCTAACTGTAAGTATGGCACAGAGAATTATACATGTATGTACTTGTAGGTCCTTTTAGTATTCTAAAACTCTATGCTGGTGGCTTTCTTTTAACAGTGAATTATTGATTTGTGTATTTAGGTCCTACTTCAGTTAGTGTAGACCAAGTGGACATATCTCTTTAAAAACATACTGTAAGACCTACTCAAAATAGCTGAAACCTATATTTTAGACTTACACCTAAGTTTACAGATAGACTTACTAAAGGATAATGTGTAGAATTGTACAAGACACAGTTTAGCTTAGAGTTGAAACTCATGCACAGGTGCAGTGTATTTTGTGATATTAAAGATGCACCAGTTCATAACCTCGTTAGATACCAAGCACCATAGGTGAATGTGTTATAAAAAGGAGGTGAAGTATTCCGTGTAAAATGATACATGTACTTATGGCTCGTAACTCGTAAGAAAACACATTATGTAGATTAAGTGTAGGTATGTTGATATGATTGATTTTATTGAGTGAAGTAAATATTTATTCATGAGTGCTATTTGTTACTTTTTCGATCGCAGGAGCTAAATTAGGCATTATATCAAAAAGTAATGGAATTCGCGGAGGAGGGATCAACGGAGATGGTGGAAGCGGTGCTAACAACGCATACGACTCAGTTGATGGGGGTAATATTTTTTATTCTTTGGCATGCAGTATAAGGCAATTTATTTATATTTCTCTCGTATAAAGCTTTCCCTATTACTTAGTATGCTTTCACCATACACAACAGTTGCATTTTTTATGTCTTTTCCAACATCTGACAGTCAAGAACGACTCATTTTTTATGAAACACTAAGGAAATTATGGCACAACTTGTTAATTGTTGCTTTGTCATGCAATTTATGTGTGCTGGTAGAGAACAGTCTTTGCTTTGTTAATTATTCACGTAACACCGGAATGGTTTGACCAATAATTAGTTTAAGGAACAATAGCAATAATAAGAACACGTGCTGTAGTGTTCCTTAGAGCCAATAAAATTACTTTAATTTGGTAGTACAGAATAAACACGAAATCGCACTCAATACAAAACTTAATAGTGTAATGTTCAGAATGTTCACATTCACAAGTGCATGTATAAAGATACCTACTACTATCTGTGGATTCCATCGATTATATGTAACTGTCAAAGTATTTCAGTTCATAGTTCGCACAATCTGTAATGAGACCCGAAAGAAAAGGGACTCTGGGAAAGCTGACTGGAGTGACAGCGTATTGATTGTATCTACCCGGAATTTTGCAACCTAATGTCAGTTTGTCTATCTTATTGGGATTTGAATTGGTTGCAATGAAAAGGATTTTAACACGGAATAAATAATAAATACCAAGTATTTTGGCATAGAATAAACAAGCATCCATTATTTGACTTTCTAAATCCTAAAAGAGACCGTAGATACAATAGAGAGCCAATATAAAAATAGCAATTCCAAGAAAATAAAAAGTATACAAACATCTGCAGATTATTTCGAATAATATTTAGTACCTAGTACCTGGTTAAATACGAGTACCAATAGTAGCTATATATTTTATCTCAGTTGGAAATAATATTACTGTTGTATTTCACATAGAAAGTATTCTCATAGACTGCATTTAGAAATTGATTATGTACTAGAACGTATTTATCATTGTAGCTACTTCATTTGTCTCGAATTGCACAGCTGTGGCTGTACAATACATTTGTATTTTAGCAAAGCGAAACTCATGTTTGAGTAAATACTTAACTGATAGAGTGACAGTTAATTGACAATGCTGGTCGAATTGTTCTGTTTTTTATGTCGATGCCTTCTCCAGGTCAGAACGACGACTCACAAGACAGCGCTGTAATAATTTACAACCGGATCCCGAAGACAGGTTCTACTTCTCTGATGGGCATCGCGTATGAATTATGCTCGAAAAATGGATTTCATGTGATACATCTCAACACTACAAAAAATAGTCACGTCCTCAGTCCCGCAGACCAAGTAAGTCATGAAAAACTTGTCACTCTTCTACGTGTTGTAGTTCTAGTGGCAATGTGTACAGTACAGCATTCGTATTTATAAATAACCCCTGTCTCTGATTGTGATTGTGAGTGAGTAATGTGTATTCGATCCACGGCTGTATCTAGTATTAGGGCACGTGCCCCCTAAATCTCTTAGGGCCCAAAAGTGCCCTAAATCGCAAAAATTTTCTAAGTACAAGCGAATTTTATACTTGTTAGGTTGATTTTGGTTCTATTTAACTCAAAATTTTCGCGCTTTGCGCAAAAATGGTAATTTATAATAACATTTTTACCTTGGTGCCCCCGTCCCCAAATCCTGAATACGGCTTTGTTCGATACATACAATATAGATACAGATATATAAATGTTTATATACAAAAAAAAGGAATATGAATCACCTATTTACTTTATATAAAAAAATATATTTTCAGTATGTGTGGAAATAATATAAAACGTGCATACTAGCCCAGGAAAATATGATGCATAGGATTGAGTCAGTTTTGGCCAGTTTGCACAATTTTGTGTTATTAGGCGACGAGGCAACGAGACTCAGTAATTCTGACGTAGGTGTTCACATAATTTCACAAATATAGTAGCGCCTGACCTTTTAGTAATTAATAACGGACAGTCTTTACAACATAAATGTTATGGTGCTCGTGAAACGTAGTGATGTTGCAGAACATGAACTACAGTACATTAGTACTGGCATGATGAAGCAAAAGTTAATTTCTGAAGCTAGCTAATGAATCAAGTCCATAAAATTAATGACAAAGTAAACTAAAGGGCACTTACTTACTCGACTACACTGCGTCGTATGTCTAATTTCTAACTACAACAAATGAACAAACGAGCAAAGTACCTCGACTCGTCAGAATTGCTCAGTAAGTAAAGTCATACAGTCAAAGCCTTGTTTACCATTAAATAGCGTAACCATATAGGTGTTTTGCTTCAAAGGAATCTGATGATGATGTAGGTACACACGTACTGGTTTAGTATAACTCTTCTAATATGAGTAGAGTACATGTAATATTATCTTGGTATTGCTTTAATATCTCTGACTGGTTCAAATTACGATGCCCCATACTGGTTTAATGCATTACATGCAATGCAATGTGTACTGTAAAACACATACATCCGATAATAATGAAGACAGAAGAAAGTTCTGGAATTGATTGATTACAGAAATTACACACAATGATTACTAAATACACAAGGCAAAAGCTATTTTGACACACCAGGTATTTTCACGTAATTACATTTACTATTCATTATCGTTTGCAAAACCAATTTAAGTAAATTACATGTTTGTGTATCATCGAATGACAAAATTGTATTTCTAGCTAGACTAATAAAGGATACAGGATACACAATGCTGATAAAAGTATATACAAGTCAACCTAAATTAAAAGCAAGTGTATTATTCTTAAAAGGCCTGTGGTACTTAATTCAATTATTTTGGTATAGATAAATCTATATTATTAGACCTTAACAAAAGGAATCAATATTATGATTGGGTGTGTTGTGATTCTATCAAGGCCGTATACAAGGGGAAAAGCGGACCATTACCTCATACTCCCACTGCACTGAAATCCCAAAAAATTCTTTTTAAGCGATGCAGCTAATTTGATGCATTTTAAGCTGATTTTGTTCCAAATCAATAACAAAAGTTTCATGCTAATCACGATTAGAAACATTTGTACCTCATATTGTCATTTTGCCCCGCCCCCCGCAATCTATTTATTGATACGGCCTTGGATTATGTTGATAAGGAATTCCATAATTTCCTAAATGGAAGGAATGCCGTGAGCTCGTTAAGATTTGATGTTATTAGAAAGTATCATTTAATTTTGTTGGGTTTAATTGTGTAGGTGCGTTTCGCCCAAAATGTATCTGGATGGATTGAAAAGCGACCGGCCATTTATCATGGACACTTGGGTTACATGGATTTCAGTTCTTTGGGCGTATCTCTCAGACCTTTGTACATCAACGTGGTACGGGATCCTTTGGAAAGACTAGTTTCATACTACTATTTCCTTCGGTATGGAGATAATTTCCGACCTGAAGTTATGCGGAAACGCAAAGGCAATAAAGAGGTATGTTGATATGAGACTCACAGAAATAACTCGATGTCTATTTTATCCACTAATGATATTAGTCATAAATGATGCATGTAAGTAGTATTCGTATAACCCAATATGGATCATTTTACTGGAAAATCTAGTTACTTTATTCCACAGGGAATGATGTAGCTCTTCCTCTTACTTTCATCCTTAGACAATAAACTAGCAGAGCTATTATTACTACAGCTATTATTGAGACTAATGATGCAGGCCACATAGCATTACTTTATCGTGATTCATCCATAAAACTTGTAAGCTTCATCTTACACACTACTACAATATACTACAAAAGAAATTAATAGATATGTTCATACACTTTTCATTAGCAAATGTACACTCATTGATATTGCAATAGCAAATGCGATCGGAACCTTAGGCCAAAGAATGCAAAAGCAACAATAACACACTGAATCGCTACGTATGTACATACAAGGCTTTTTTAGTCACCATGTGCAGTGTGACGTAACATACCTAGCTTTCATTATAATATTATACTCAATCTAGCATTGTGGTAGTGATAGACATTGTAGGCGAAGTAGCCATAAATAGCTTTATAGGCAAAATATTCATGCAGTACATGCAAATAATGTTTAAAAAAGGAATTACGCATTCTGAACTATACGCATGGAAACTTTCCCTAAATATCTGTGCTCTACAACTTGAATGAATGTATGTAAATGTAGGCAGTAATACCTGCAAAGCAGATTTGCAGAGAAAGGAGGAAATAATTTTGTGAGCCATAAAAGTTTTTGTAGGGCTAGTTTCTTGGTACGTAATGTAATGTATTGTAACTGTAATAAAAGTAATCTTGGTAGGTGTACATTAAATATGCATAGTATGGCAGTACGCGGTCACATTAATTTCAGTCATTGAAATCCGATTTGCATGTGAACTACATATAGCTACTAGTTAGCCAGCAAAGCAAATACATGTAATAAGGAAAGGTAGTCGCGTAATATTATTAGACTTGGGTGCAAGTTTGTGTAGTACAGGAAGAACTGAACAATACTAACGTAGACAAGGTAAACTTGCATCCGGTATAATGTAAGTAAATGCATTTTAATGTGAATGTTGCCTAGAATTCCTTTAGTTTGTAATTTAGGGAAATGTATTATTTATACGGGACTAATTATGAGTTACACAAACTCGTGGACTAGAGAAAGAAAACTTTTGCTACAAATGTAAAATACTGTTAATATTTGCAGACTTTTGATGACTGCGTCGTCCGCAAAGGTCCAGACTGTGATCCCGTGAATTTATGGATGCAAATACCTTTCTTTTGTGGCCATCATTCGGTGTGTTGGGAGCCAGGAAGTAATTGGGCTCTGCAGCAAGCAAAAGCCAATTTAGCAAAATCATATTTCCTCGTAGGAACGACAGAAAGTATGGAAGACTTTGTTACGTTGTTAGAAGCTTCCTTGCCCAGATTCTTCCGTGGTGCCTTGCAACACTTTAACTCAGGTATGCTGTATAGGAACAATAAGTATGAGCCAGAGATTAATATCCAACTGTTATCTGGATAAATATTATATCAATTTTAAGAGCACTACTATAATGTGCTTTGTCTCGTGTTTTATTCCACCCCTTTCCTTGCCCCTTGTTGCATATTGCAGACAACAAGAACTGCCAATTAGTTATTCATGGTAGTAATTAGGCGAGTTAACCGACGTACTTTAGTCGAAATTAAGTTCAAGGACCAACCTCTAAATACTAGCATTGTGCCATTCATACATTTATTCTATAGCTTTTTGAGCCTCATTTATCCATACGACTGTAGTATGCAGTATTAAAATGTAAATAGCAATAGCACACTTGTGCAAAGTGAATGTTAAGTTGAATGGGGCTTTGCAAGACGAGTCAATATGATATACCCCACCACCTTTCCGCTTTCTATGTGTATATGACTCCATGTTGAGAATACGATGTATAGAAATAAGGTTGGAAATAGAAATGAAGATGCGCAATATTGTAGAGGAAACGGGAAAGTAGTCGATCGTATATATTACATAGACTAGAAGTGCAACATAAATTGTTAAATGTGGAAACTAATGTTCAATTTGGATTTAATTTTATTGCAGATGGCAAATCACATCTCAGAAAAACGTACGGAAAGCAATCACCCTCGAAAGAGACAGTCCAAGCCATACACAAATCTAAAATCTGGCAAATGGAACAAGACTTTTATATGTTTGCTAAAAAGAATTTCAATTCCATTAAGAAAAGAGCTTTACCTGCTAATGGAAGCTCCGTTGTAGCTCAACAATTTCGATTTGAAAAAATTCGTCCTAAATAATACATATAGTAGCTGAAATTAGATTACCTATTAGGTTAAAACAGAGCGTTAAAGTAAATCGTGTTGTAAATAATGTACGGAAAGGTTGATGAAATAATTTAAAGTAAGAAACTGAACTGAAATGAGATTTTAACTTCTCCAGTCCATCGGACTTCTCTTGCAATTTTTATAATTGTTTTTTAATAGACATATTTATAGTCATAGAATATCCAACTAGTAAAAAAATAAACACCTTAAACTGCCACCGCATTTCCACTAATAAAAACTAATATATTACATGTTCTAAGCTTAACAAGGAAAGACTAATTGCTTCAGATTAAGAATAATAGTCTTTAAATAATATGTAAATGTTTTATTATACAGACCCGCATACTCATCGTAGGAAATTATAAAACCTTTTTTGCTGCAAAATAATTCTGGAAATATTCCAAAAATATAGAACTTACATAATGTCCTTATTCCGTAGGTAGTATTCTTTTATTGCGCTGTCACAATAAAATATATTTACTGTGCAGTATATTTTATGACCTAACAAAACCTTCAGCTTGATTTTTCTGTAATTTTCTTACAGGGAATCTTTTAAGATACTAAACCGTTTAGAGAGTTAGAAACATAAGGCGAATCTTTATCTGTGAGGGAATTAAATAATAGACAAGAGTTTCTCGTTCCATCGATTCTGTTTCAACAAAATGATAAGATTTTAGTGAAGAGACCCTTTCCATTTTTTTTCGAAAAATATCAGCTCAAGGAAAACTGTTTCATTTACCGTTCTTGTCGTTTAAACACAGTCTAACAATGTTAAGTGATAATAAAACAGAATAAATGCAAGCATCAATGCGATGATATTACTAAGACCGCAATATACCACTCCACCATTCCTACTTCATTTACCCGACTAACCCGACTATTCATTAAACTCGATTTGCACAACGAATCTACACATACAGGGGTGGCCAATGTGACGATACCGATATGGTCGAAAATTTCATACAGAAATTATTATCCTGCGATTATTTTACAATTACAGCCGCATTATAAAAATACGTTTTAAAATAGGACAAAAATAAATCAACAAAAATCACATCATTTTTTACATGTTCTTTAAATGTTAGAGAAAAAACACGAGATTTTTTAGTAGATTTATGTCCAATGTCCAATTCTTAATCTTAGTACATATTTCTTTAGTATTTTATTTGCAATTAATGGTAGCTTTTGAAACTATAGTTGTTCATTTTTAAGATAATTTTAATTTTTAATGCAGTTTGAATATTTTACGTGATATTAAAAACGTGTCATAATACAAAAATACAAAGTGTGCATTGTTTGTGAGTCAATAGGCGCATGGACATTGAATGACTCATCTTGAGATCTAACGTTATGTACTATGTACCTTTACTAATTCTATGTATTGTTATTATTATTTTAGATTGTAGGTTTCTATTACGTGTACACTCAGAAAAAACTCAGAGTAAGGGAGGAATGGTAAATGCTAAATCCTCGTACTGGTGGAAATAATTGAAATAT
>JAQFYB010000861.1:0-42099 GCA_034694085.1 Pogonognathellus longicornis
ATATAAAATCCGTTTGGGTCAATTTTGCACTGAGCAAGCTTATTGATCGCTTTTAAACCGGTATACTAGTCCTTAAGTACCTAACAATAAGTCGCCTGGATGGTTATTTGTAAAATTAGCAGCTGCGCTAAAGATTACAATATACGGCAAGACTACTATGTTATTAAAGCAATGAACCAAAAAGCTTAAAGCGTTGTGAGTAATAAATACTACTCTGAAAGTTTTTGATAAAGATTTGTGAAGATCAAAATTTAATCTACAGATTTTAAACCTGGAGAAACGCTGAGACTTGAGATGAAGTTCATAATGGCAAACAAAGTCATAAAGCATGGCACAGGGTGTATTCCTTGTATATGTGTATAAGTATGAAGTAAGGAAAGTGAGAATGAGAATAAATAAGTGTCAATGCAGAAATTTGTTGAATATTTTGCGAGCTGTCAATTCAAATGTTCATTGATGTCACTTGGTATGATGAATATTTAATTGAATCCTTTCTTGTTATGATCTGACACACATACTCATATGTAAACACATGAGCATAACGCAAAGTTGCTTGAAAATATCATTTCAGTTAGTTTTGTCACATAGCAAGTTATTTCCAGCAAGGCCAGATTTGTTTGCTGACTTGCTTGTAATGTTTACTCTTTAGCTATATTTGCGTCAGCAACAAAAGTTGTCCGAGCGAAGACAGTCATCCACAAGTTTCCTCCCGAGCTAGAGGTTATGTGCATAACAAACTCAACTCTTGCGTATCTACGAGTCCTGAACAACTGATCGTGAGTGAATGACTTAAGACGAGAGCTGTGTAACTTTGTAGAAAGAAAACTAAAAGGCTGGTTTCGGCAAAACAAATTCAAATTCCGGGAGAAATTACTAACAATAATTCATGGAAACGTGGCGTTCTTTGATAGCAGTTATAAATCCAACGTCCATCCTTTCCGCTTGCTGGTAACAATAAATAATAAAACCTGAATAATTGGGGTATGTATGTATATATGGCTATGTATATCTTTACATATATACGAGATTGGCAAATTGTTTTCAAAGCTGCTCATCTGCGGTATTCCTCCGGGCATCATTTTATCAGAAGAGGCACACTGCTGTAAATTATGTATTCATTTATGACTATGACCATTAGAGCTAGAAGTTTCAATCTACAAAATCAACTAATGTATGTATGAAACTATAGTACAATAAATGCAAATCTCTCAGTCGATTTACGAATGAGAAATAGATGTTTGATTGAGTTTGCGTTTCTTTTTTTATTTATTTTCTGTGACGATCTCACATTTTCTCCCCAAATCGAAGTGAATAATCAAAAACAACACGAGAAATTCTAAGAAACTAAAGGGAAGGAGCAAATATGCAGAGAGATAGAAAGGAAAGTGAAAGTCTCTGCCACAAGCGTATTTTTACAGATAATGATGCAATCATTTTGGCTCCTCAAGTCTTTAAAATACTTGTATACGATGATTTTCACGATCACACACAACAATATTCCCACTGGGTGTGACTGCAAGACCTTCCATGCCTTTGAATTCACCGTCTCCACTACCCCATGTACCAAAAGAGCGCAGAAATGTGCCTTCTGGTGTAAATATCTGAATACGATTGTTTCCTGAATCACCGACAAAAATGTACCCTTGTTCGTCTACTGCCACGCCCCTGTAACCAAAACAAAATTTGCTCAGTCAATATTCTAAGAATGAAATTTTGTATAGCAAATATAGCGTGAATAAAGCGTAAACGGATTAAGATTAAAGTAACGGAAGTCAGTAAGTGTATCAGTTAGCATTAAATGCTTAGAAACATATATAGCACATTAAGATAACAGAAAAGAACGTTTGGCAGTTTTCATCGGTTTTTGTTAAGAATTCGTACTTTTAATTGGGGTACAAGTCGCAACAAATATGAATGGAAAAGCGCTACAAAAAACTACACATTATGACATAACGAAACAAGGACAGAATTGTAGAACCCACCCAAATTAAAAAGCTGTCATTTTCAAAAATAATGACAATTGATTGAAATTAATATTGCTGATACTTGCATGCGTAAAAAATGGCAAACGCTCTCTTCTTCAGCTCTTCTCCCAATTATTACATTACGAATTCTATATCTTTGCAAAACTTTCAGAAAACTACCTTGGGAGCTTAAATTGTCCATCTTCAGTTCCTTCAGAGCCGAAAGAAGACAAAACTTTGCCATTGACATCGAAAATTTGTATCCTGTGATTATTCGTGTCAGAAACGACGACTCTGTTCGTTGTAGTAACAGCAATGTAATGCGGGTGCTCTAACTCTCCGATTCTTGAGCCCATTGTACCAAATTTCCCCACAAATGTGCCGTCAGACTGAAAAACTTGTACTCTGTGGTTTTCTTTGTCACACACGTAAATGAAACCAAGTGCATCTGTCGTCACCCCCCAGGGGTAACAGAACCTTCCATCACTTGTGCCTTGACTTCCAAACGATCGCAAAAATCTTCCGCTTGGATCAAAAACTTGAATTCTGTGATTGTAACGATCGGATATGATGAATTGTCCAATACGATTCACAGCAACTCCAGCCAAACAATCGAATTCTCCTTCGTTATTTCCATACTGCCCGAATTCTTTCAAGAAATTGCCATGCTGATCAAAGACTTGTATTCTATGATTAGATGAATCTGCGACAACAATCGATCCATCTGGCCCTGAAGCACATCCCCTAGGCCAAGTGAAATAATTCCCTGGATCACTCCCTCTCTGCCCGAATTTAAATAACAATCTCTTTTTGTTCACGTATTGATTTGACGTGAAATTGAACTTAGGCAATTCTTCCACAGGGGATCTTTGATTTGGTGACGGTTGTTGCCGATCTTTTCCGTATTTGTTTTTCAAATATCTTGCCCATGAGCTCAGACTTGCACTATCTTCACTTGAAGGTGTTTTATACTCAGACTCCGTGCCAACAGTAGTGGATTTTCTTCTCTGATACAGATTGTAAGGTGAGCGAGGACTTTCTGGCTCATCCTCATCATCGTTGTGATCCTTATTCAGATCAATTCCAGCGAGAACATCATGCGAAGATTTACTCCGGGCTATTCTAGCTCTTCGATCACGTAAGTTAGTCAATCGACTTGATTTACTACTATCTTTGTCTGCAGCATTTGTGGTGTCTATGTAAAATACAAGAAAAGCACATTCAAATTTACGTTCAACCCCTAAGACTTACGTTTGCTAAGGTAACTTCTCCGAGTGGTAGGTCCTGTAGAATTGGATGTATTGGTGGACATTGACGAACCGTATCTAGAAGTCGGAGATGGAAGGTCGTCAACATCAAAGTTATGTCGAGAGCGATTCAAGTATTTGCTAGTTAGTCCAGAAGAGTACCGCGATGGAGTATCATCAGGTGTCGAGTATAACGATGTGCCAGTGCGACTACGGCTCAATCCACTAGGAGTATAATCTGAGGTAGATGAAGTATACGAACTGGGATACCTACATTATTTGTTCCAATTTAATTCCATTAGAATTAGAGAATTCGAAAGCCTTGAGCCAAATACTTAGTAGGTATATTGATTTATAGCTCTACTATGAAAACACTATCTGTGTGGTGTTACTGGAGAAAATACAATAATCTAGCCGAGAAAGCATTGCTTAACACAATAACATTGCACATAAAAGTCCGAAATTGATTCTCGAAACGCCATTTATGGGTGTATCGTAACTTTTGAAATGTAATTTCGTTGAAATTGCCCGTTTTTCGCTAGATGTGAGTGTGACTGTGACTGATTGAGATAAGTGCATCAGATTCTAAACTTTGTGTTCAAATAAAAATTGCAAATAACTTACCGACTACTTGCACTGGCATTTGTGGTACTCGAAGAGCCGAGTGTGCTTCCTGTTCCGTAACGATCAGTTTCTCTCACGGGCGGAGATGTGACTCGAGCTCTTCTGTATGACGATAAGGAAGAAGGTGGTGTTGGTGCCGGAGGATCTTCAAGTCTCTTTCTTGGTGTGTAAAGAGAAGAAGATGTTGATGAATTCGACACTGTGCTGGATGGAGTTTCCCGGGCATTGGCGCTCCTTGCTAACAAAGGACCGATGTCTGTTTTTTCCATTTTAGATTTGACTTCAGGCAACGGCTTTTTTGTTACGACTGGAGCTGGAGGGGGAGAATCGGACTCTTCTTCACTCTCGCTTTCACTGCTTTCACTGGAACTGGACTCTTCTTTGGCTGCCTCCACTGTTTTCTCTGCTGCATTTTTAGCGTTCGTGGTGCTGGACAGAAAACGACTCTGGAATTTTGGTCTTGATGCATTTGTAGTGCTGCTACCCCCTCCGGTGGTTGAGCTGGCCACTGAACTTGTACTGTCCTTCCTTTGTGGTGTGGCGGTAGCTGAAGAAGCCCCATCCGCTTTGCTCAGGAAACGTTGTTTCACCTCCTCTGTTGAAAATACAGCTCCTAAAAATGTAGAACGTTTAACCGGCCGTATGTTTGCGGTGGTAATTGCACTTTGTGCACAAAGTAGAATACTTAATATAATAACACTACTCTTACAATATCAATACACTCATACATCTCACCGACCTCACACATGCCTCACATGCACCACCAAATACACACATTTAATTATTCACATTGCATTGACTTAACCAATGCAATCTCCGCAAGAACATTGCAGAGTAACATGACAGCGTAATGTAATACACATAAGTATTCGGAATACACATAGAGACAGATGGATATTGACATTAACATGCTTTCTTCCATTTGTTGCGTTTCTTATATGAAATAACAGAGCACACATAATGTGGATTTTGTGGACGGAATGGACAAAGTAACACATACATATAGTGAAATAGTACAAATTTAGAAGAAGGCAAATTGCTTGCAAAGCAATTCAAGGGAACACGCTTCGAATTGGATTTGCTATGTAGGAAGGTCGTTAATTCCGAAGAATAAAGAGCTAATGAAGGAAAATTATTGCCTCTAATGTCTACTATGTGTAGTCTAATGTACTTACTCAGACCTAAGCCAAAAAGGGAAAATGTTCGTTGCATTGAATTTTGTCATCAGACCCATGGGTCGTCGTAGGAGTTTTCGACTAATGACTATGCTTATCTATTTTGGATACACATGCTACTACTTTTACTTAAGTTTCTGCTTCTTCCTTTGGTGCTTTATTCTTTTTCTGTGACTTGTTTCGATTACTAACTAACCGAACCCGTCGAATTGTGTACGATATAAAATACTTGTAGGTTTCTAATACAGAATGAATCCAAAATAATACTTAGGAAAGACATTCCGAGAGTCATGCGATATCAGATACGTGTGTTGTGTAGCATACATAGGATAGAACATTGACATGTAATGTAAGGTTGATACCTACACAAAAATGAATTGGCAATTTGGGAGCCCACCATTATTGCACACAACACCTACCAGGAAAAGAGGACTAGGAGGAGTGGTGGTAGTAATAATAGCAAAGCGAGAAATACGACGACAAACGACTACCTTCAATTCTGTGAGGAGCAAATATACAAAAATACGATATAAAGTTGAGTGCACTTTTGTTGGGGTAAAAATCTCTGAGAAACAAGTAACTATAGGATGTTCACCCATGAGTCTTTCTTTTTATTTTCTGCATGCACTAGTCCATTAGTACATATATTTGTATATAGCATGAATGAACTCAAGTGCCCGTAATACTAGAAGAGTCTAATACAAATTATCTGTGTAAAAAAACTGCTATCAAGATAATTTGGCATACTTTCAGATTTGAACTTTCAGTTGGTTGCTATATAAGTAAGAATTTATGTACCTACATACAAAACGACACAGCTTAAAGCTCTCTCGCTATAGAATACACATAGATAGACACATTGAAGCAAGCGCATCTTCTAGACGATTCTTTCTTTCTTCTACGTACATTTGCACTCTTCTCACATCCTAAGCTTTTATCAACATCCCTGGAAGACGAACACAAAAAGTTGTCTTGTCTTGTCTACTCACATCCGATTTACATTTAACCTCCCCACCGCACACACCACTGCCTCTCGTCTTCTTCTCCCACCTCTCAATCTACCATCCAACAACCAAATGAATTTCAAGGGGAAAAAATCATTTACATTTATATCTCGAATCTTGAGTCAAAATGAAATTGTAGCACCGCGTTCTAAGACAGTCCAATTGACTCGAGTTGGAATGATAAATGTGTTATGATCAGTCCTGTTTTATTTCTATTATATACCGTGACAGAATGAAACTGCCTTGCCGGGTGCATGGTGGAATAACCGTAGCCGTGCAAGCAACGTGTGTAGTATGTATTTATATACACATAGATGTGTTGTGTTGCATCTTGTAACGTGTATGGCCTGAATGAAACTTTATAACTTTATTCTATACAGTTGTATTTTGTGTTTATATAGCTGTTATATTTTATTCTGCTCTGTTGTATTGTGTACCAACATAAGTAGTTGTGTAGCTTGTGTATAGCTGTGTGTTGTTGTGTGCATGTTGTAGCTGTATCTTTTTAAGCTAGGAGTTTAGTTTCCTACTACTACTACTATGATTTATATCTTCAGTGTTTTAATGACTTCTATTTCTATTCTAGATTCATTGCGGTCTGGTTTAGTTTAGGAGGTTACGAGAGAAGAACTGCATGGTCTTCTGCGGATCTGGACCACTGCTTTTGCTCTAAGAGAAACATAACCCTTTCATAGAATTCAGATTTGTTACAAGTATATGTCTATATATAATATAATATAATAAGCAGCAACTCATGTTACTGTTCCTATTACTGGATCCACTGAATTGCCAATCTCTTGTATTATTACGTAGAAGAACTGTTCCGTCTCTTCGCAATGATATGCTTCACATTCACATTATACAAATATACAAATACGAGCGTGTTAAGCTGTATTCAATGGAATGACTGTGTGGAAAGTGTAACACGCGTCATTAATGCAAACGAAATCAAACCATCTTACTGCCTACGCAACCCAAACTGAAACGAAACAGGAAATCCCAGAATTACAAGGACAAGAATATGGATCAGTGGCAAATCAAACTGACATGGACAAGGTGACAGTGCTACTACAAATAAATATTACAGGGATAGTCTGTGTTGTCTCTTTACATATCCTATATAATCCTATTATTCATAATATCCCATAATATCCGAGTTAGGAAACATGAGCAGAGGAAAATGTATGAAAATACAAATAGTATTTCTAATATTACTATCTCTAGTGTTTTCATGGCAAATTTTGCAGAGTGCAAATCTATACACTTTAACTAGAAAGAATGTTGCATGTGTAGTCTTTGACACTAATATACCTACCCCATATAATATGCCATGCAATGCATGCTCGTGGGAAGCCTGGTATTCCTACGATGAATGTATAAAATATATGACAAGGCTACGACATACATGTATGTGATGGTTGAGAATGCAAATGCATCTTGGCTTATTTGTGTGAAAGTATTAAAATATCGTATCGTATGGTGAATGGTGTGAAGGAAAGATTGGTGGCATGATAAAAAACAGTATTAACAACACCAATCAGTCAATGGTTCATGCAAATTGACGACTACAGATAAATGTACACTACATATCACGACATAGTACATATTGCATATACAGGGACTTTATTTGATGGCTTACTCGCTTCTTCTTCTTCTTTAATCTATTTATAGACGAGAAGGAAACCAATAACACATGCAATGTAGGTAATCCATTATGTAGAGACGAGATGCATTAAAAGCGTGGTGGTATGAGCAGGAGGGATAGAAAGAGAATATCTTAATCGTATACACGGTAGGTACTAGTATATATAGTGTAATACACAGATGAGAGATTGGTGAATGGCATAAGTATAATATTATTATGTATTATGTACTAGGAGAGGCGAAGTAAGTATATAGGTATGTGTACACAATACACACAAGACACAAAGTACAGCTGATACGTATACAACAGAGTCACAGAAGAAAATATCTTGAGGATCTACTAGAAGTATAGTAGTCGATAGCGTCGTTGCAGACAAAATGACAAGACACACACACTGCATCACATCACATCACAACTACGTATTATATCTAAGAAAGTAGGAGCACATCATCCCACAAAAACTTTCGGTAAACTTGTAAAGTATGAGACTATCACTCTCTGTCTCATTCTTTGCCTCGCATCTCATCTCATCATCTCATTGCCATATTATTGCTATACTTTTGTAAGTTATGTAGGTATCTGTATAGATAGTCGGGAACATTATTGCTCTGACTCTTGGAGTTGAACTGAAGTAGGTATCTGGAGTAGTAGTATAGTGATAGATATTGCAAGGATGAAAATAAAATACGATAATATAATAATAAATATGGTGTGACACACAATAAGGATAGATAGGACAAGATCACAAAACAGAACGGAACAGACAGAACAGTACAGACAGAGTAGTAGTATACATACTACGTAGTAAAGTACATAACAAGAAAAACAGAGAATGGAACAGTCAACAAGAACACGAAAGAACGAACGAAACGAAGGAAATATGTATGAGAAAATAAACTGTAAATAAAATATTATAATGCTTACGTGAGCTACAGTACATAAAGCGCGACAGATAACGTAGTGACTGAGTGACAATAATGATGTCATGGATAATGTTAAATTGAATTGATTGACATACGTATGCATATTTTTTAAAGAATTTTCGTACACACGAAACGAAGACACCACCACAGAACATACCAGCTAAATATTGTGAATATTTTTTAAAGAAGTAGATAGATGTATGTAGTAGAAATATATATACGGGGCTTTTTACGGCAACCAACCTGTTCCAGCAGGACTGGATCCCGAACTTGTGGCTGACTCACTACTTCCACTGTCTTCAGATTCGGATCGTTTCTTAGGGTACCTCTCGGGTGATAATTTTCGTACTCGGGCTGCTGCTGGCGTCGTCGTTGTCGTCGTTTCTTGAGATGTTGGTTGAGTTGTTGTTGTTGTTGAGCTAGTTTCCGTGGTATGCTCACTTTCGGTGTAACTGGGAGATTTCGGCTCAGTGGACGGTTGACGTCTTCCACTTGTCGCCACTTTCTCGAGTTCTTTGTTTTGTTTCTTTTGCTTGCTAATCTCATCCTCTTCACTCATTTGTCTTGGTGTTCTCCAAGGGGCGGCCGACACGGGAGTAGCTGCTTTTGGTGTAATTTGTGGTAGAGGGGCAATTGGAGGGGGAGCTGGAGTCGGCTTTGGTGGTTTTTCCGTCTCCTGAACCCTTTGAATCACTCTAGGACTGTCTTGTAATCTACTTATTCCGCTTATAGGACCTCGAGTTACATCTTCCGTGTCCAGAACTCTTTCACGCTCCTTGGGTGGAGCTTCGAACCTCACCCTTGATGGTGGAGGTTCGGGTTCTTCAAAAGAGCTGTCAAGATGCCTGGTAAATCTAGAGCGGAAACGAGATTTTCTGTCTCCGCATCCGTCGTCGTCTTGGCCATAGGTTCTTATGGGGCGCTGCTCTCCGAATTTGCGCCCTGCACCGAACCCAACGCATTCATCGTCGTCTGGTTGACCCCGGAATTGAGTTGTTAAACGATGGTCGGATTTACTTCTCATCAGAGCCGAGCCTTGACTCTGATTTATTGGCGAGTTGCCGTGTCCTGATGAATTTCCCATATTTGAACCACTTCCAACGGATGGTTGTTGTAAACTTGGTGGTAAATGCAAGTCTCCTATATTCCCTAGTGTTGTTATCATCACATGAGGATCTTGATTCATGCAGAATTTAATTCTCCGTGCGTAGTCTCCAGGCTCGTACTCAAAGTTACGAATAAAATCCATAGTCTTAAGAAATATATCTTTTGTGTCCATCAATTCGTTGTCTTGCCATGTAACTGGATTACAGCTGTCGGCTGTCATATATCTCTCGACGAGTTCACAATTTGATTGGATATTTGCCACTTCTTGCTCCATATTTGAACGAAACAATATTAATTGCCTTATCTCATTGGACAGGTACTTCTCCACTTCATTCTTTAGATGTTCCATTCTATCTTTTAGCGCTTTAGAGAGACGCCTATATATTATCAAATAACATTAACTTGATGGGTGCGAAAAGTTAGTTCACATTAAGCTTTTTATCTTCACTTAGCCAATTACCGTCATTCACTTATTACTTTCTCCGTTAACCAGGAGATATAAACTGAATGGATGGGTGTCAAAAACCCTTTTCAGTACCATTTTTATGAACATTATTGATAATCAACTGGATTAGTGCAGCTGTAGGGTACAAGGACTCAAAGATGCCACACACAGTCCTTGTACAAGAACTAACCAATGTGTTAACTTTCATTTAGTGTTAGTTAGTTCTGTCAAAAGAGATGTGTGAATCCATGGTACTTGTATGTATATACAATAAACTGATGTTGGTATAAATACATGCTCATGTTGTATATAGAGAAATTGACTAAAAGAACGGAGGTTGAAGATGTTAGTAGACATTAAAAAGTGGAGCACACAAAAACAGAGTGTGGATCATTAAAACAAAATAAAATTGCGTACCTGTGTAAATCATCAATCTCATCAACAACTGTAGCACTATTGGTTTGCATGTGTATCGTGTTCTTTTCGCTAACACTAAGTGCATCTTCCAATCGATGTAAAACTCTCCTAACTTGATTACTTATCCTTGAAATTTCCCTTTTGAGCACATCCATGTGAGCATCTTTACAGTCAGAACATACTTTTTTATCGCAATGAGCACAGTTATTACAATATGATTTTTCACTGCAAACTTGGCATCTTTCCATAATCTGGTTGGATAACGGATCAGGTAGTTCGCCTGTTAGATCTATATGCAGCTCTAGAAATCTCTGTAAGGTGACGTTGGTTGGAAAACCTTGAACACCATTGTAAGGTACTGCAAACAGGAAATGAAATCATGTGTACTTTAATAAATGCACTGCGAAAACAGATGCTAACCAGCCCACAAGCAATAGAACTGTGTATATAAAAGTGTGGGTGTGGGTATCAAAATAATCATAATCATATACCTCTGTGCTCTTGACGGCATTCGGGGCATTTAATCTGCAAGTGAATAGTAAACAAGGTATTAGTATGAAGCAATAAAAGAAAATGCCTTCCTAAATATTTATGAGGAACTGTACAGCCTTTGTAGCGAGGAAACTATAAAAACAGACGACTTTCTCTCAGATATACTGCAATACACAAAAACACGCGTTGGTGGAAGTCTAAAATATTCGCATCCTCATATTTACACCCTCATAATATATTTTAAATGACATTTGTCAGGGTACTTTCTATGTTTTCATGGCTTGTTCTGTCATGATATTTTATTGTGAATATCTGCTGTTGTAATACCTACTGCCTTGCAATGACGAGTTAAACGCTTCGGAAAAGCAAGGATTGTGTAGTACCTATGTAGTTTTTGCAATAAAATGTGTGCAAAAAGCAAAAAGTGTTTGTTGGATACGTGTGTGGTCCCATTGCTGGTAATCTATGGCTTATTTCAAGGTCCATTAAGTGTCAAGGCTAACAGCAATGCCCCCAATGCTATGTCCTCATTATTTAAATAATTCAACGTTTCCTGCATGCCTTTCACCATTCTCTTTTTCCTCCTTGTACAACAGTCACGAACCACATGACAGTGCGTCATTGTCAACTGTTCCTCTCATATCTCTTTTAATGTCACCTCTCAGATCAAAATTGAGAACATTCACTTGACATTTTCACATTAAGCTCGATTTTTTAATGCCAACTTGGAAAAATGAGTCTATTTACCAAATTCCTTATATATTTTTACAAGGAATCTCAAGAATTCATGTGAGTATATCATGACAATCATGACAATCATGAGTCATATATAATTCTATTCCCAATTTTATTGTTTTCATCACATGACCTCTTCCAAAATAATGTTCTTAGCCTTATAATGTCATCATTATTACAAGACATGCTTTATTCTATACGTGATACGTATATAAATATTCTTTATAATGTACGTGGGTACTTTACTATGTACGTAATACATAGCTATGTAAGTATAGGTATAGTTACAACTTAATGTTAGGTACAGTTTTTAGAATGGATATAAACCTTTAGGTCGTTACCTGTCTCCGAACATAGTCGACAAGTCCTTCCATGCAGGGTTCCATACAAAAGGAGTGTTGACAAGGGAGAAGTTTGGGATTCCTGTACCGGTCCAAACAAATGGCACAGGTGAGTAGCTGGTCAAACTGCTCCATTTTATTTCAAACTATTTTCTCCAGTTGGCAACTACTGTCAATTATTCAAAATGGGAGTGTATATAAACGATGTCCGTTGTGTTCGTCGTTGACTCGGGTATAGGTGTAACTTCCAGAAAGGGAAAAAAGGCTGCAAAACTTAAACGGAAATTACGTCGCTCTCCAGACTAGAGAAATAGCGACATTTCTGCCAATGGGAATTACTTGAAAAATATTCCTTCACTTAAGAGAACCAACATGTAACTGGATCGTCTTCAAGACGAAATAGAATCTTGGCTCACTACCGGCTTCAATCTAAATATGGAATCAGGAGAACTATTTTTGGCTGACGATGGTGACGACGACCGAGTTGCTTAACCATCGAGCAATGCTAACTAAACGCTAACTCTTATGCTCTCTCTCTGGATCTGTACCTCTGTGTTTTAACAGACAGCTCCCCCATCCGGTATGAATTCTTTAGAACATCACTCTACGTATGTATGTACATACACTGTAAACGACATAGTACATAGCACGCAAACATAACAACATAGACACCGAGAATTGTAATGCAAGCACATCATCAGTCTCACGTACCTAGAAGATGCAGAAACAAGAAGTCTTTAACTCTTCAATGCAATGACCTAATCATATGCAAACTACACTCTAACCATTTGCCTGATGTAATGTTCAAACTTGCATACTTGTCTGTGCAATGTACTTTACTTCCCTGTACTTTTACTCACTCCTACAATGTTTCTTGTTACTAGAATGAGATCCGAGCAATAGCTGCACTAGTCAATGCTTCTTTCTTCGGATTCTTTTTCTATCTACCTACCTTCTTTTCTTACCGTAAAAACCCGCCTATCTATAATACTGATAATATACTTATCATCTTCCTATGTAAAACTGCTTACAACTTTTATGTACCTACCCAAGTATACTTATTATACACATGCATATATATTTCTAATGCTTACTATCTGTAAGAATCTGAATCTAGTATCTGCACCTTGTACTTAGAACTTTCGGAAAACTCTTACACTTATTCCACGTACTTAGTTTTCGTGGTATTAGCATCCTCACCAGTCACAGCTTCAAAGCTTCACATACAATACGTTACACAGCACTCCAACATTTCACCAGAGAATCCTGCAAAGTTTACTCGTCCGAATTTTCTATGCCAAACGCCAGTATTTATGTGCTGTCCTAACCGTCTCATTACAATATTATAACAAAGAGAGACTATGTTATCATAACACACTGATGATATTACTTGGTATGTTCCTGTCGTCGCCGTCTATATGAGCATGTAGTGTATAGTTAGGTATAGATATTTTACTTTACCAAGAATGTTCATCACTTTTGAGACGACGGAGGTGTTTACCAACGAGTATGACCTAATCGGTATTTACGCTGCTCTTTTCACTATTTCCCATGCATCTTCAATTTTTTTCAATACCTACTAGTATGAAAGAGGATTACACTTTCAACAATGTGTATGCAAATGGGTGAGCATCAATCCAGAAGCAAACTCCTCTCAGAAACTAACATTCTGTTCAGCAGTTTTCAACTTTCTGTATTATTATAATGTATGACGACATGGGATAAGCATTATGGTATTTAAATGCAAAGAGCTCAGGATATATTATAGGTGATTTAGTTGTATTCTTTGTGAAAAGTAAGTAATCTACTTAGAATCTGCTGGTAATGTTCTGAATGAATGTGCGTAGGTACTATAAGATGCATTACACTTTATATCTGCATAGAAAGATTTATTCTTTATACGTTTTTGTATGTAGCATTATTATATTCTAGGTATAGGTACTGTATGAATTGAGTATTTTAACTAGGTGTATATTGTAAAGGTACTAGGAAGTTAGTATTAGGTAGGTAGTTTGCTGGTTTAATCTAAATTCACTTTTACTACTCATATTATTATTATGATTATTATAGGCATAGTCAGTTAGTGCAGAGATATGGATGAGACACTTCAGACTTCACCCTAGATGAGAAGAGTATATGGATTCTATTAATAAACCAGCGTCAAGCGTCAAAGCAAGTTTCAAGCTGTGAATAGCGGAATAAATGAAAAAGAAAATGCAAATTGTTCAGCATAATCTTTCATCGAAGAACAGAACAACTGTGTGGAACTTTATTTGTGAGATTGAGTTCATTTCACATTGGTTTTGGTTGCATGTATAATGATAACTTAAGTTCTTTAGTTTTAACAGAAAGATTTCATTGAAAGAAGAAGGAATGGTTTTGTTGCTCACTCAACTTAAACTCACAATCAGTTTGCCTCGACTCAACCTGGACTCAAAGAAGAAGAATAGAAGAAGAAAGTATGATCACAATTTAATAACGACGTCTCGCTTTTCTCCCGCATAGAATTCGTTTGAAAGCCTGACGAAACTCAGGGCTGAAGATTGTGTAGATGATAGGATTGCAGGTTGAATTAAAGTATCCTAACCATTGGAAAGCGCTGGCAACGTAATCAGGGAGGTAACAGTTACTACAAAGGGCTAATCCGAGAGCCATGACAAAGAAAGGAAGCCAACAAACAACGAATGCTCCAGTGATAATAGCAAGCGTTTTGGCGGCTTTACGCTCTCTTTTCGCTTCAAGTGTCTCCTTTTTCTTTTGCTCTTTGCTTTTGCGTGAAGAAGCAATTTGTTGAGGAGAGGGTTCAACTGGAGAAACGGACAAATGCTGCCGCTGCTGCTGAAGTTGTTGTTGAGGTTTCCCTAAGTATGGGCTGCTTTGCATTGGCAAAGAGATTTGATTATCCGAAGAGCCTGCGGACGGGTTGATTCCAGTACCAGACTCTTCTTCAAAAACAATTGTGACTGGCTGTGTTTCCAACTCGTGGTCTTCAACAACCTCCTCATCTACACCTTGTGGACTGCCAACAGCAGACTCAGTGCTCATTTCTACTGTGGCTGTATGGCAGGATAATTCATCAGAAAACGTCGTCGACATGACTAGTTTAGAAGCCGTCGTCGTTGAAACAGACGTCGGGATTTTGTTATTATCAACTTTGGCTATTTTCCCCACTCGATGTCTTATCCTATTGCGAGCTGTCTTCCAAATCTTCCAGTAGAGCAGCAAAATGAAAAAGAGGGGGACGTAGAATGTGGCACAAGTGGCAAAGATCTGATATCCGACGTCTTGACTCACGAGACATTTCTGTCCGTCGATCCGCTCGAGGAAATTATCGTCCTTCCATCCTAAGAGCGGGGCGAGTGACACCATTGCTGCCACCAGCCATACCATGAATATCATCGTGTTGATCCGAGACTTGTTTCGAGTACGGATATACTCAATGTCCGTCACTGCCCAGTACCTAGAACACACATTATATATAGTCAGTCAAGTCAACATCGAGACATAATATATTATTTTTCTTTCCTTTGTATTCTCCTGGACTGGAAATGTTCTTTCCTATTACTATTCCACAATGCCACCCAACCCAATATCAATTTAAGTAAGACGACAGCATACGTACTTAACTTTACCCACCGTTGCATCACAACTTATATAACTAATATAAAAACTGTCTTTCTCTCTCTCTCTTTCTCACCATCTCTTTCTTTCCTTCCTCACTGACTCACTCTCAGTCAACAATAACGAATTGAACCGTTTCTCCAATGTATGTGAAAAATGCCCACACTTTGGCTTTGAAAGCGTTTTCCCATTACGCTTCCACATTCAGACACAGCTTCGGCTAAACCTC
The DNA here is from genome assembly GCA_034694085.1 of Pogonognathellus longicornis. Classification (NCBI taxonomy): domain Eukaryota; kingdom Metazoa; phylum Arthropoda; class Collembola; order Entomobryomorpha; family Tomoceridae; genus Pogonognathellus; species Pogonognathellus longicornis. Next base: position 15,970 of record JAQFYB010000861.1, read on the forward strand.
CAGCCAGCTCTTACTCCTTAGGCACAGACAGAATACTACAACTCAAAGAGAGAGAGAGAGAAGAATCAAGTATGCATGTAATACCTTTTACTCTTAAACTTCTTGTAGCATTAGTACTACCTACTATCAACATAGCATTGCACATGAAACCGAGAAAAGACTATAACCCACACGCATAAATACTGTACACAGTACAAATACACTCTTCCAAAAGTTCAGATACCTAGTATTCAAAATGTGGCAAAGTAACTATACACATATAATGCTTTGTGTGATGCAATGCAATGTACCGTTTGTGTACACAAACAAAGCATAGAAATATAGCATCCATTTATTACATCATTATAAGTATCTGTACTGTACCTATACACATATTCTACACTAAGAACTCACATAAAGTATTTAAATGACTTACTTTGAGAATTTTCATACACTTAGCATTACGAGACTATGTTACAGTTATAAGTTACATAGGTACTATACAAAATTTAGACTCACCGATCGACAGCAACAGAAAGGAGATGTAAAATGCTTGCAGAACAGCACAAGACATCCGCCGAAGTCCACATATCACAAAGCACCGGGCCAAGCATCCACTTGCCGCTTATCTGCATACAGCGCCCACCGAGAAAATCACCATTACAATAGCAGTGTTACAAGATTGATTACTCTCTTCTCTTTCTCAGGCTCTTAACTTTCTTCCTCCACTATTTCACCCAAACTCAACTCCTACGGTCGTCTACGTAAACGTAAACATGGCAGAGAGTACTCATGCAAGAGTAAAATGGTAGTTTAATGTACATATAGACATTGGTATCACACAATATACTGCACAGCATCTATTTGATGTTTAAGTAAATACAGTCTATAGGTAGTTGTGGTAGTGGTAAGTGTGTATTATAGTTCTTGTATGAAAATGTGAGTTTTAGGTACCTAGTACCTACATACATAGCTGTTTAGGTAGGCAGTGTGTTTTAGTACATAATACATAAGTTTATAGCAACATTCAGTCATTCTGTTTCGTTATAACTGATTTAGGGAGATAGACTGTTTGTTGGATGAGAAAGGAAATCTATTCTGATGTTCTACAATGGGTTGTGTGTACACTATTTCTACAATGTGACCATCGAATTATTCTATTTCACGTCCGTACGGTTATAAATGGTTCGTCGGTGCATACTTCACTTGACTTATCTATATCTTAACTTTCTTAACCCTTAATTTTAAGACGGCTGCTGCTCCAAAGTTTTGTAGAATTCACTCTAATCCTTTATATTGCGACTTGCAAGAGATACAGTTCAGATACAACATACAATAGTCGTAGGAGTATCAATGTCGTAACGACGAAGCACATGTATAGTAAGACATGGAGAATAGCTTCGAATTAGATATTCACGTTCACTTGTACAATAAAACTCTTTCGAAATAATTCTGCAATACAAACTCGTTGTGAAATAGTTTGACTCTCGGACTCGAGTTGACTTTGCTCTCCTTTATCAACCCTCCATTTCCCTTTGATTCGTTTAATTTTCTTTTTTACTCTTAAAATACACACATGACTGGGTTTTTACGTTTCTTCGAGTTTGCAAGGAGTCAATGGCAGAACTATCCTGGATTTGACATAAATTTATACGGTCATTCCCTAAAAAGTTCTATAAAAGTAGTTACATACTTTCGTTTAATACTTCGTGCTAGGATGTCAGTATGAAAGATACTGAGCAATCGAGAAAAAAGAGACCGTTTATCTTCTGAATACAGATATATTTTCTTCTTTCACTGGAGGGAAGCATTCACTCACGTACTGATAGTTACATCCGGATTGCAAATGGCCACATGTTACTTCCAATATAATTAAAAGTCCAAGAAGATGAATGAAATTGACCAAACAAAAAACCCAATTCGTTTACTTTCTTGTTAAGGATAATTTTTTATCAATTTGTAATATTGGCCCGTCATATCAGTGGAAGAAAAGCTCAAGAGAGACAAAGCAGGTTTCTGTAAGTGGAAATCCCTAAATCCCTTTTGGGGTAGTGCAAGACTTCTTACAAAGTTAGAAGGCACAGATTGGGGGGAACAGGAGTCAAATCGGATTATTTTTCGATCAAGAGGATGCAGAAGAATCAAAGTAGTGAAATTAAACTTAAGGTAACAGATGCGTATAGAATTTCAAGTTCCTATGGGAAATAGAATGCCGAATGAGTTAGTTGGACGTTAGCAAAACTGCGGCAGACATCCATGACTCCTCTAACCATCATTAGTTTGCTGCCCGAGAATCATTCAAAAGGAGTATTTCCAAAGAGAGATATATTCAAATCCAATGCAGTGCCATTGCCATCACTAACTGAAATGAATGCACACAAAGCCAGTATCCTGGGAACGTTATTGAGAGCTCTTGCGTCGCCGATACCCAAGTACTCTGTCAATTCTGCACCGATATGTATTAAATCCATTCATTCAGAATCAACAGAACCTACCGTATTTCGACAAATAAACCCCGTGGAAAGTTCGGCAAAATCAATTAAACATAACATGGTCTCTAAATATACCTAAATTACGTTACAGCGGATTTAGACTCGTAAGTGTACGGAAAACTTAAGCTTAAGTTTAAGTAAAATGAAAAGTAGAAACACTTTCGACTTGTCCGTAAGGTTAAACTTTACTTGCCGATCACGAATTTACCAGTGGCGGAGGAATACACTGAAAAATAAAAATTTTGTGGCAATTTGAAGTTGGAACTACTTTGAACTTAAGCTTAAGTATACGGAAAACTTAGAGGTCTAAATCCACTTTTAGACAATTGCATAAGTCCTATGCAATTGTCTAACGTCCTTAGAAACTGGGAAGATAGAATGGAAGTCTGTATTATTCAAGGAGGAGACCATATCGAGCATTTATAAGGCAAGTGAAAGCACCATGGTATTGTTTGCCTGAGGTCATAAGAGGGAGACACTGTATTATTGTAATTGTTTACTCAATCATTTCTTGAAACTCAGAGACATACAACTAACAATAAGCATAATCTAAATTAATGAGCCTGATTTCTAATTAGAGAGAAAGTAACAATAGTGACTGATTACACCCAGACCACAGCGAAACAGATGAGAATTAAATGTTAGATTACTCTTTTGTGATTGATGTTAAAGAGAGATTGCTGCACACAAAAACATGAATTTTTTACATAGTTCCAAGTTGCAAACTGGGTCCCTATTTCCAGTCAATATTATCCGTAGTTGTCTTTCATTAGGTTTTCAGCTAGTATTGAAAATTGTAATGCAACTAATCGAATTACTTATACCCGAGAAAAAATTATTATGTAATTGTTAGTATCAATCTAAAAGCGTTATTTTTATTTATGAATGAAATTCTCCTTCTCCATTTGTAATGTTGATATAAAAAAATTCACAAAGGAAGCTGTAAAAAAATGCTGATTACTTCAGACATATTTTTCGTTTTCGAAATTACCCAGGGGGTTTATTTGTCGAAGTATGGTATGTAGCTAAACTTTAAATCAAGAAGCAAAAGAAAAAATCGTATACCTATAGGTAAGTATCACATTTCTTTTCCCCTTTAAATCAGTTTAATTCATTCATGGAAGTCGTATATAGGACATAAAGCGGTTACTAAAAAGAGATATCTACTAGATTTAAAAGAATTTTTTGCCACCACTACTGTCGTCTTTGAAAATATTTCACCTAAATGAAAGGAAAGAAGCGAGGTACATTTCTGATATGGGTACCTTCATGTGAAACCCCGAGAGTAAACGAAGAGAGTCTCTACATCAACGATTACATTCAATTTCTTCTATTATACTTTAATGAAGAAAGCTCAAGTTCAGTTACTGCCGAACTCGAGCTTCAATCTGTCTCTTTGTGTCTCATGCTCCAGTTCTATACACTTCAATTCATTCAGATTTGGCCTCCACTGATACCCGAGTTGATTAAAAAAAGTTTGAAACTGCTGTCTACAAACCGCAGAGTAAGCGAAGAAAGTTGTTTCACTTTTTCACACTATATTATCAGACCCCACTACATTATTAGTTTAAGTTGCAGAAAAACTTAAATACTTAGTTAATAAGGAACTGTGCCATTTTATCTTTCACTCTTCATTTGCTAGACGTCTCGACTTTTGCCATTACGACATTACTTATTCAGTGGCAATCTAATGCAATCAACTCTCCAACAAGGCTCCATCGGATAATATTATGATCTTCCTCGTACTTATATATAAAAGTATGACAAAAAATTCTGTAGCACATCTTAAACTGCGGCTGTGTAATGCCAAGTTTGCAAACTAGCCAATTCTGTGTGTCTCCCCCACACAAACTTCACTTTTGCCCTTTGTCCCGAAAGCAAAAACTGTAATACACACACAACGCAATGATAAACTCTGCTGAGTGAATAAGGCAACGGAAAAGTCAAACATTTCCTTCCTTTCTCTGGCAGTAATACTATCAAATCTTTTTATAAATTCTTGTCTCTTCCAATAAAGGTTGTCTGTGATTGCAGAACAATAAAACCCCAACTTGTCTCAGCATTCTCTCGTCTCAGACCACCACCACACACAGTCGACTTTGTTTCGTTCGTTACACAATATTCAAGTCACGTTTACGTCAAACCACATAACTCATGATTTTCAAAAACGAATTATATGTACCATTCTAACTAAATAAGGAATGCCCATGCAAGCTAGACCTTCTCAAGACTCCTATAGCATAGCATATGTAAAAAAATCATGTTTGCTTTCTCTGTGATTGAAAGCATTACCCCTACAGCGACCAGTGTCAATGCCATGTTCTATGATGTCTGATATTTGATATTCATAACTGATCTTCTCACATCAACATTATCCAACTACCTATTCAGGTAGGTACTTATTATCCCTTCCTGTTCCTTCCTTCCATATCCTATTGTCTATCTATTCTTCCATTCTAACAGCCGTACATCTGCAGATTTACTTTATGGCTTCTGGCGGCAGTTAACTTCAATCTACATAATTTACCTACATAATGCACTGCGGTTAAGCAACCAGAGTACCTTAACCAATTCTAGCCCACTTATTCCACCAAGCTTGAAGAGAGATATACCTATCTACTTATTATAATACCTACTACTTACAACAACGTACATACATACCTACTTTACCTACCAATACTATTCTAAACCACTAGTACAAAGTACAGATGTATTAGAAAACCACAGCGCCCGATGTTAGCTCTAAAAATACCAAGATTACAGAATTAAGTTATAGAAATCGATCAAATTAATTTGCAACTCAATTCCGAAGTGTTTAGGACGTATTTTTTCAAGTTGTCATTTCCATTTCCCACTCAGAACCAAAGTTGCTATCATTTGGGTGAAAGTTGGATAGAAATTCAGCTTTAGGATCCTATTAACGATATTATTTTCTGTGAATGTATTATCAATTATTCCTGCGTGTTAAAGTACATACTATCCAAGATACTCTGCTACGAAACCAAAAGGCATGGCGTTTTAAGAGGCATGACGCAGGATAATATGTAGAAGTAGTTGTGTGTATAGTGAATTGGAAAGTAGGTATAAGTATTTTGCTTAGGCACCTAAGATTCCAACCCAACACCAATAAATACATAGACCTTAAGGTCAAATTTATATTGCGAAAGTGGTCTGAAGGTTCTGGTCTTCTGGTGTTAAGAATTCACAGCATGAATCGGTAGAATATTATAGGTTTGTGTACGGAGCTAATTCGGTCAAAGCGATGGCAATCAAAAGTAATGGTGCGACAAAATGTAAAGGCATTTGACTGGAACGTAATGTAATGGCTTTATTGTCATTCATTATACACTCAGCAAATGAAGAGCGATTCCCCCCATCCACTCAAGTGTAGAGACGACTTTTGCATTTGGACAGAATACAGCAAACTGATTCTTTAGTGTTGTACACAGTTATGTAAAATGAGTTATATTATAAGAGCCTTAAGAGCGTATTAGGTACCTACATACTTACTTACTGTATTATTTATAACTACATAGTGCAGACATAACACATATACATATTAGGCCATGTGTAAATGGAAGATGTATGAAAGTTCGTAAAAGTTTCTAGGAAAAGAAGAGGTAGAAAATTGTCAGAAAAAAGAAACTTTCTCCATAGCCTTTATTAGTACAGAACATTAAGTAGGTAGTTTTTTAAAAAAGAGGTATATTTTCATGTACATACATATGTAAGTAGGTAGTACATAAGAATTTTATCCATGATTTTGCTGGTGGAATACTTATCTAGCCTTGCTCTTTGTCAAGTCGTTGAAAAAATCTGCTTACCCCCAGGGACTTTCAAGCTAAGATGTTGCGAATGACTTATCTTTCTTTCAGTTTACTCTTTAACTCGTATTACTTACTTATTCCAGGATGCACACTGATGCAGTTTACTTTCTACGAAGTCATTCTCTCCACATAAAATGTGTATGCTTCAACTGGTTGGGAGTTTGTGTTGAGGCACGTCATAGTTCGCGTCTTTATTCTTTAATGAAGTACGCATTTCTCTCGGCTCGCTAGAAAAGATTCCGTTTGATTCGAAAATGATGTTGTTTCCAAATGACTTGGCTTAAACTCAACTTGTCAAGTCTTAGATTGAGTACGTTTAACTCATCTGCCTACCCCATCTTTCCAACTGAGTCTCGAATAAGAGAAGGATGCGGATATTGCGATTTCCGTTTGATTGTATTGTGCTCTATTTTCTATTCCATTATCTCTATCCAGATGGTTTATCCGCAAGACTGAATCAGTGAGAGTGTTTGTCACCCAGGGAAATATCTTTTGCTTCACCGAATGCTCCACGACAATCTTCATAAAACATTATACATTTCCATATTCTTTAGGTATATTCGCCGTAGTAGTATTGTTCTGTTTTTCTCGTCGTACCTCGTCTCAACCATGCATGTAGGTAGTAGGTAAGGTACCTAAAGTACCAAGGGGATATTAATTTCGTTCACGTAGATAATAAATACCTACCTTGTCTCGAATTTATAAACCATAGTACTGTAAGTAGGATTACTTAAAACTATCTACAGATGAGCATTAGAAAATGCTGGAAACATAGTTTCAAGCATTCATGTGAAAATATGATTTAAATTACAACAAAGACTGTTGGCAATAATGTGGCAGTAAGTTATAGGCTGATAACAAAGTGAAAGATTGTAGTAGAACGATTGAAAGGAGAAATAAAATGCAATCTGGAATTTTCTCAGGGCATTGTATATCTCGGTGTTGATAATAGCAAGTCTCATAGAATGCGCTCTGGCATTCAAATTATCGAATTTATCATGGCAAGTTGATTCTGTCGGAAATTTCTCATATTTATTTCTCATGGTGGCGGCGGATAGTAAAGTGTACTTTCATAACACAATAATCTCTGATTAGGATCCTTGAAAGCTAACACAACACACACAGCACACCTATTCTCACATCCAGGCTTGACTCAACTCAACTCAACTCAGAATCAACCCAGGAAATCTAAGTAGGTTAGATTGCACCACATAGAGTAGATGCCTATATGTAGTTACCAAATGTATGTAGCATACCTTTTTCTTTCACAATATCTGTACATACTACTACACACATACGGGTTGAGTTAGCGAGTGTGTTTTCGCACGAGTTCTTTGTCTCACCCCTCATGTGCTTTACGCTACTTATAAGTTAGACACTACTTTACCACTTTAGCTTCCACCATCACCTATCAAGTCAACCATTTCACACGTCTATATCTCTCCCTGCCTCCTTCGCTTCGTACACATTATATTATATTTCCTAAATGCAACTTGCTTTTTTTCTGCTCGTTTGCTTGCTTTCCCCTACTTTAGTTTACCTCTTTAGCGTTGACTTAAGACACACACTCACTCACATACATAGAAAGTGCTAGCACTACTTGGAAACGCGAAAAGAAAGGAAAGGAACGGAAATTTTCATTTGAGAAGTACACGAACGGGGAACGAAGAGAAAGCTTTAACTTTTCCCAGGGAAAACTCTAACATACTTACCTCTACACACATCTCTCAACTCAATTTCCGCAGAATCTGTCTAAAAGTGCCTATACAATTGACCCAGCGTGTACACATTATATGTAGTCTAAGGTTTGTCTGCTTGGCTGACATTAGAGACGTCAAAACGGAAACCGAACGGTTTTTTCGGTTTAGGTTCTTGATTTTTTGTGTAAATTCGGATTCGATTAGGATTCGGTTTCGTATTCAGTTACTAATGATTCGGTTTGGTTTCGGTTCCAAAAATTAAGGCTGATTCGTTTACAAACTCTTTGTATAGCTATTGGAACTGCCTCTCTACTACAAGGTGAAATTTTTTCACCACAATGCAGTATTGGCGTGAATAGTTGCTATTTGTGTAAACTGTATTAATAAAGTAAAAATAAGCTAAAATTGACAATTTTTATATCGTTTCTTTTTTCGGTTTGGTCTCGGTTTCTACGTTTTTGGTTCCGTTCGAAATTGTCATATGATTTCGGTTTCGGTTTGGTTTCAAAGTTTTTGGTTTCGGTTTGGTTCCAAAATACAGAGGATTTCGCCTTCTCTAGCTGACATGTAAGTAAATGTGTACTATGTGGGTAAACGGTAATGCAAGCTTTCCTCTTATTCTATTATTACTGCTATGTAGCAGGTAACAATACTACGTAGAACAGAGATATAATATATAAACTTGTATAGCATTGTATAGATATATTCTATAGTGATACATAGGCAAAATAAAGCTGAACCCCTCTAAGGCTACTCAACAACACAAATCTTGACATAATTCATTCATATCCTATCAATGTGCAGTACAATGTGACTATGATGCTATTACAGTGTAAGAAGAGTGCATAGTGCATAGGGCAGAGAGTAAAACTTGAGCGTATGAGCCCCATGGAAGAAAAGTACATATACATATGTACATAAATGTTACTTACCTAAATGCACAAGATTCAAGTTACGGAGCAGACTTGAGACTTGACTATCTGAGTCTGGAGTACATTGTGTTCCATTCTGTTTCCACTAAGACAAGTGGGAGTGCATGGAGTCTACACACTCACACAGTGTACCTTCTACGTGCAATAAGTAAAGCTAACCTGAAGTCGAGCGAGGCGAAGTTAGAAGTGAAGAGTTAGTAAGGTTAGGTTTAGTAGGACTACTTGATGGCTATTACCCTGTCATCTGAGAGAGATTCCCCCCACAGCAGCAGCCAGGCAAACTTTCATCATATATTACAGCAAACGTATATCGAAGATTGTATGTCAGACAGCTTCAACTGAAGCTCGACGTAATTACTCCTCGGTTAGCCAGTAGTGCTAAAGTGAAATCAGGTGAAACTTGGAATTGTTTGCGAAACCACTGATGTGTGTGTCTGGCTGGTGTGGTTTGGCTCCCTGAAAAGTTATATTATACAAAGAGCTCCTCATCTTATCCCAATAATCGTATATTTGACTTGACGAACTAATGTACAAAGAGAGGAAGACAAAGACGAGCCAATGGCAGAGTATGTACCACTCGTCTTTATTACACAACTAATGTCAGTCAAGTGAGTCTCGCACTACATCCGTACACCAAGAAGTAGTCGGAGAAGCATCAGAGCACAACTACATAGAACTCACAGTCGCATGCAGCATATGGAAAATGAAGTTTCGCCTAATTTCATTCTACGCTACTTTTAAACTTAGTTTATATGTTTTATAGTTATACTTATAAGATAACTACTCTGGAATGTATGTCATTATTTATAACTGGCAAAACTCGGGAGTCGGGAAAGAAGAAAGTGGAAAGACATGTGAACAAAAACTCATCTCATAATTTACCTCATAAACGGCACCAAGTGGCATGACCAAGCACGCCACCATAAGGTCAGCTACAGCCAAAGATACCACAAGGTAGTTGGCCACATTCTGAAGATTCTTCTCGAAAAATACGGCAACGATCACGAAAACGTTTCCTATTAGATTCAAATAAAACAAATACATTAGGTACTCCTACCACACCACCACATCATGTCATGCCACACTTTCGTTTTCTTTCTACACTCAATTTATACCAATGGCTCACAAAAAACAAAAGTAGCATTAAGTAGCATTGAGAATCATTTTCATTTTGTCTCTCGCTTTCCCCAGTGCTCCTTTCTTCATATTCACAATTTCTTTCCATATCTCTCGCTTACTGGTGAGTCGTGACACATTCATATAAAAAAATGTTGGGAATGATATTCAAGTGCATGCAGTGTGTTGTGTTGGTTGCTGTGAGTGTGAGTTGTTTAAATGGAAGCAGATGTAGTGTGTGTGGAATAAAGCTTAAAGGTTGCCACAATACAACCACTACTTGCCACAGCAGGGGCAGCATCTTGACACTCAATGAGTCGTTTGTCAGCCTGCGATTTTCGCTATTGCTGTCGTCGCTACCACCCTCCAGTGACAGGCCTAGTCTTCCCTCGCTAAGTCTGTCAGTCTTTTCAGTTCAAAACACTATGTATGTATACTAATGCTACAACAAGGAAATTCTAGGTGAAAGTATATGTGTTATATGATAAATGCACACATTTTGTACAATAAGTTCTAATGCTTCAGCTCTGCCCACATCTACAGTACGACACACCAGAAAAAGCAGTAAGCAAAGTTGTGTTGCGTTAGTTGGAACTACAAATACTATAGCAAAGCAGCAATACTAAACATTAGAATACTCACAACAGACAAGACACTGGGAGCACTAACACAAAGTAACTTAGAATGAAAACACAGAGCGATCCTAAAGGGAAAAACAGGAGTTTTTGAGCTAGAGATACATATGGAGCAGTGGGAAAGAGCCTTAATAATGCACAGACACACAGAGAGAGAGAGAGAGAGACAGAGAGAATATCCAACTGTGATGGGAGAGTAGGAATTTTTGTGGCTGCTGAAAGAAATAATTCCCATTCCTTCTTTTCGTCGGTCCGTAAAACAGAACTGCTAGTATACTTACTCATGAAGCTTATAGCACGTGTGTAAGTCTTTTGAATGTAGTTTGGTATGTGTGTAAAGTGTACTATGCATGCTATATGTACAAAAGCGTGTAGTCTCTACATAAGCCTAAGTAGTTTCAGCTCCCTTCTGATGAAACTGTCGCAACGACTGAACTGTCCTTCAAGAAAAACACTTTTTTTACTGAAACTCCATTTTTCTTCCTTCTAAGTACCATTCATTCACAGCCAAGCGTATTTATCACAGGAATAATCCGCACAATTGGATGTGTATGAAGGTATACAATACAAAATATTTCTCTTCTTTGGCTTATTGTTCAGAAACGAAGAGTTGAGAAAGAGCTTTTTGAAGTATTTTTGTCGGTCAGGATATAAAGTATCGTAGGAGGATGGTAGTCTATGGCTGCAATAAGTAAATAAAACTTCCATAATACAAAAAACAATGTCATAGCTAGAGTGAAGTATAATAGGGTGGAACGAATACCAATAAAGTAAAAAAGCCTCTGCGACGTCACTTGCGACGTCACTTGAATCAGACCGATTCTCATTCCTTTAATTACTATGGCAGAATATTCCAAAATATTTTTGTCACTAAAACCAAGGCATTTCTCTTCGTACCCACCATATCTATGCAAGTCCTGCTAAACTGAAGACAAATAACTTTCTGTGGTTTAGTCAGTTAAAAGTAACATTAATTAGCAAAAAACTCATAATCCAGTTAATCAGTGTAAACTGTAAAGAATAATTTAAAAATGTGAGAAACACATTCATAGTGAAGCAGAGGGAAACATACCGCCTACGTGACGTCACAGCTGCTTTTTAACTTTATTAGTATTCGTGCCACCCTATTATTACTTCACTCTAGTCATACCTTATAAAACACTGGGCAACTATAAAAATGCTTCATACTACCCACATAGTAGCAGCAGGAGCAACAAAGAGTTCCTACGCATTCCCCCTCCTCCTACTTATGTCAAAAGTAAGCATAATAATATTTCAAGAAAGCACAAGATTCAATATGTATCTCTCCTTTGAAAGATTATACTACGACCCGTATACTCCAATACTTGAGGCGTTGTAAAAAAGAAGAAAAATCGAGTGAGCGAAGGACTTTATTACATTTAAGATGAAAAAATTTAGTAGCCACTCCTGTCCTGTCCTGTCGTCATATTATTTTCCTTGTTCGTATAGACTACAGCAATATTAGAAGAATATAATAAGAAAGAAGGGTGCAACTATTGTAATACAAATAGCATTTACTGTGGATGTTCGCAGTGTCCATCATATCGCAGTTGGTTTAATGGAAGAATGTATCACAGGTATGTAGCTATAGCGTACGTGTCAAATTTTATCTACGTGCTTTAAGGTTGCAACTTGTACGTCTCGCCAAATGATTACATGGAGATTGAGCAAACGGATTTTGTGAGAAGTAAGTAGACGGGCGGGACACATTTCTAAACACACAGAAAGCAAAGGGGAGTGAAAGTGGACGGATGTATTATTTCTCCACGCCAACAGACAAGAGAGTTGAACAGGCAATTTCATGACATGAGAGAAAGGACAAGATACATCAGAGTGAGACAGACACTACACGGAGAGTGTGTATGGAGGTTGTAGAAACACAGACACTACACTACGTAGGGGAACTGTGTTATAATATAAGTAAAATAAAGACTAAAGACGCGGTGCAGTGAAAATGCAATGGTATAATAAGCTGTAGTGTATATGTAGCCGTATAGTGTAATGTATGTTCGTCTTCTGCAGGGGAACGTGGAACTGGCCGGCGGAATAATGAAAAATGTTTCTCTTAAATCCGCATGAATAAAATACAACTCAGCATGGCGTGTGCACATACAAGCAGCATGTAAATCAGTCAACCAGGCTTATCTCTAACCTCCAGAGCAACCTAAATTGCCACACATACCACCACCACATTACATTACAACTCTTGCGTAGATTGTAGTGTAGAACAATGCAAATCCTGACTGCATCGTACTACAATATACCTCACCTTATTTTACAGCCTGTCAGTCAACGTTTTCACTATGCGCATTGTTTTGTGACTCTGTGGAGTGCTGTATCGTCCTCTGTATACAAATGAGTCTGATATTACGTGCATCATTACTATTGTGCATGTAATTGTTATCTTTACACTCTAATACTCACTGCAACTTGTACAGTATCTCTAAGTAAGTAGTACTATGAAACATACGATTCTTCCCTCATACACTATTATGCAGTGCTCTTTGAAATTTGAAATGCTAATAAACTTTACCCAGAAAATTGTGCAGATTCATACAATAGCACTCTTTGCTTCCAGCAGATTTCTAAAGAAGATTAAATAAATGTAGGATTCTATGAGATTCTCAGAATCAGTCGTTAGTCAAAGTAGGCGTAGCTTAATAATAAAGTACGTAGTAATTACTCGAAGTAATAAATACTAATCCGATGTACAGACATGTTGTAGGTATACTTGTAGTACAGCTATTATTAGAATATTGTGTCAATCTCATCAGTGCGTGGTAGATAATGAATTTAATTCAAGTTCAGTCTTAGAAACGTGAAATTGAAAAGGAACTTTTACTATACGAATATTCTTAGAAATTAGTTATTTGTACACTCACAAATAACGAAGAAAATAAGAATATATTAGGGTTTCTTCAATCTGCAAGTTTAGGTACTAGATAGGTACATTCATATTATCTAATTACTTAGTAACTAGCATTTGGACTGCAGCATGAAACTGAACGTTTTCGAAACTTGAACGAGTTTTATCTAAGTACATCTGCAATACTTTCCCCCGAGTTAAATTGGCATCTAAGATTTCAATCAATTCTCAGAAATGCCTTTAATTCTGTTACTACGCAGAGAGTGGAGCCATTCTCTCAGAAAGAATGGTTTGTCCTTGATATTATAAATGGTACGCATTGAGAAATGTGTACCAAGAATTTCATATCTAACTGTTGCTTCGGATAAAGTATTGACGTAGGTAATGTTATTTTATTTGCGTACACTTGAGACTTGATACTAGTAAACTATATTATAATAATTCAGTTACGAAAATGGATTGATATGGGAAGATTGAGACTGCCGACTGGAAGGTTAAAGTTGAAAAACGAAACCATAAATATATATTTAGCAAAATATGACTTTATAAATAAAGCAATTTCCTGGTATATGTTGGCACGTAGTAGATTACTAAACCAGCTTTGAATATCTAGTATGTTGAAGATCTTGTGATGATGTAGGAAATGTATTTATGCGCATAAAATTAACATAACGTAAGTATGAAATTGGGGAGTTGACTTACATAATAAATTAATGTTAAGTGAGATAAGGTATGGAGGTCTACGAGACAGTAACTTGTCTAAATCCAGTGAAGACAAAGAAAATCAGTTCGATCCTAGGTTGAGTAGTGGGATTATTGTCTAAGTATAAAATAAGACCTAAGCAAACTGTAAATCATTACACCCCAGTTGGAAGTTTTGTGCTGATATATGCAGTTCAACTTTGTTTCCGGCTCTTTTTCGTCTACTAACTGTGCTGTTTCAATTTGGAAGTTGTTGAGTAAACTAAACACAGACGCTATCAACAGGGTAGGGTTATTAATTGGTACTTATTCCTTTCAGCATTTAAAAAGCATTGAGCAAACAAGGATGGACAACAACTAAGAGTATTTTTAGCATGTTCTTCTTGTGCACTGAAGTAGCTACTTGTCAAGACTTTAGCAAGCTTTTCGTTTCGCACTGAGAGAGATGTAAAGTTTTCTAGGAGGTGCACAAAAGCAGATGAAAGACTACAAAACTTTTGATTTGCTTTATTTACAACAAGAAACTTTTCAAGATTTGTTGGAACGCTTAGAAAAAAGAAAACTGCCATTCCAGTTCTCTCTAGAAATTCTTCATCGAATCTACCTACACATCAATATCTGCGGTTCCTGTGTCTATGTGTATGTAGTAGTAGGTATTTCATGCATGCATGTGTAGCCAAATACCTACCTACCTACATACTCTTAAATACTGCCCTTGTATCTGTAGTTTATATTTATACGAAGACAAAGTTTCATTGGAATAGAAATTTCTAGTTCACTCATTCAACTCTTTCTCACGAATGCACTACTAGTATTTCAACATTCCCTCATTCAGTCTGTACTATGTACCTACTAGGATCAGTTTTTCTTACGAAGATACGTGCTTTATTACTTTCACCCTACATTCTGCACATATTTTAGTCAAGTAAGTCTGAGTGGGTGGGTGAGTGTGTGAGTGAGCAGGAGCAAATAGTCAGTATCATATAGCAAATAAACACTAGCAAAGAAAGACGAGTTTAGTAGCTACTAGGTCTCTAGTAGCTATTCTAAACTACCCTAGAAAATGTGTGTAAAATATCTTAAGTACCAAGTAACGATTGATATCCTTGATCCGCTACATACGCTCACTCGCCTTCTTTCCAACACACTCACATACATCACAACACAGCATTGATATTTTGTTTACTGAATTTAACTGAACTACTGGAGAGCCTTGAATCATTTGCGGAGCTAAAGAGATGTTCTATGTACTATGTAGTCGAGCATGTTAAGGATAACATAAATAAAACTACATATATACTAAAAGCTTTATCCTACTACCATTTCCCACTTTCACAACAAACTTTCTCGGCTGCATGCAAAAATAAAGCTTCGGCACAAATAGTATTAGTCGTGTCTCAATGTATCTGTTCAAGTATTGTAGAGAATGTACCTACTTATTTGTACACTTTTTGGGTTTCAATGTACTTGTATAGAGTACTTACTTCCTCCAGGTCTGCCGGTGGAAACATTTTGTAATTCACGAGGAGAAAAAAGGTCGCCTTACGTTACCTTGCGTCTTAAGGGAAAACTCGCGTAACTAAAAAGGAAGTGCCAAATGGTGAAAGCTGACGGGAAAAGTTTTGACGGAGCAAAGCAAGTCTTGTATACAAGTCATGCTTTCATCTTTGATCATTAAGTAACATCTAGCCTAAATACATATAGTGTGCTAATACAATACAATATATCCACAACACTTGCAATAAACAGCAGCATATGTTAAACTACTAAGAAGCACACACTGGGTAGCAATGTGTGTCTTTAAATGTTCTTTGACTCTCCTTTGTAAACTTTGTATGTTACACGTATTCTACATGAAAACGTCAAGCAACTCGTTGTCAGCATTGTCTCGCTTAATCAGCCTACCTTTATACATACACACAACAGACACCAAACAAAACCCCAGTCGACGTATACAAAAGTAAATAACCAAAAAGGCAACGATCACAGTGTTATTAAAGAAAGGAATTATACCAGGAAGGCTAAGGCTTGTTTTGTCTTAATTGAGCGAACTCAGCAGTCTCATCTGCGAGCAGAGCAACTCTTGATTGTTTTACTAAGGGAGGAGCAAGGAAAACAAATTAAAGTTACATTGGCATTGCTTGCCATTTTATTTGTTGGTGGATTCTTCAGTTGCGTCACTAAAATACAAATGCTAGCATAGGAGTATGTATAAGCCTTGACGATATTTGTATTTTGCGTGTGTCTTATGAAGTAGGTACATTATGCATGTTCGTTAGGAAGTTTGTGTTTTCAAAGCTTTTCATGCAATTACCCTTGAAGTGTGTGTTTAGCTCGCAATGTGCATGGGAGCTTTATAGTGCCTTTGTGTGTAGGAATATATTAAGGGGTAAGTGAAGAGGTCTTTGCTCGTTGAACAAGTGTGAATGCAAAATATGTACACGAAATTTCCTCAGCGGAAGTGTGGCACTCTACCTAAGAGCAGATTGTAGGAAAGAAAGTATATTTCCATTATGGAAAACCCGCGGAAATCCGTTGTTGCTCACTTCCAAGTCGTCGTCTATTCAGTTCGCATCTCATTGAGTTTCGAATAAAAGTGTTAAGGGGACAAAGCGAAATCCTCGACCAGACCACCAACTCAAAGGATGGCACTAACAACTAAAGACGGAATCACCAAAAAAGAATATAGTGGAGATTCCTCTAAGTGGTTGAGAGATTTCTGTGTGCCCTGTGTGTAGTATTTGTCTAGTAAAAGTCGGTGGAGAAAAGAGCAAGGGAGAAGTGGGAAAAAGAGCTCGTAGCAGTACTTTAGTATTATGTTGTACAAAGGCTTACCGACAATCGTGGCGAGTATAAGCACAGCAAGGAGCAATGAGGTGACGCACATGAGAGCTATTGACGACCAAGTTGATAGAATCTCTGTGGTGCCATTGGATGGGAATTGGAGTGACCTGTTGTAAAGGTCTGTCTCGTTGTCGTTATCTTCACATGACATGCCAATAGGACACAAGAGCGTGGGGCTCGTCCCGTTGTACACTAGTAATTCCATCGGGAAGAAACTTTCAGAATTTAATTAGCTAACAGAAATACAATCAATGTGTGTGCAAGAAACGAACACAGGCTGTCGAAGAAAGTCTTCTTCTATACTTGAGTCGAGAGTCTTGCGGAATTGTTCTGTTGCACTAACTTGTACTTATAATGTAAGTAAAGTCTAGTAGTCTAGTAGCGAATTGCCTTGTGTTTGCGCCTCGCCTTTCTCTAATGTAATGTGCACTGCAATAACTGTGTTATTATCAGACCTAAAAGAATTTCTTCTTCGTTAGGTTAGCTAATGTAAGCGAAGCCATTGAAAACATTCGTATCGATCCCTCCATCCATAAATAACCACATTGATAAAGTTAAAAAATCATCTAACCAAAACCACAAACGACTTCACTCAGATCAACTCACTGTTTTTTCCGCATAAATAACTGTCGAGAACCCGCTCTATGAGAATTCATCCAAGATTTTATGTACCGTTGCTGTTGGTTGGTTAAGTTTGTTTGTTTAATGCACTTTATACAATTCTTTTTCCGTAAATACCACTTGGTCATATGCCACGTTCTATCTCTATGTATATATTATGTACTTTGCTTTGTATAATAACTACTTACGTACTTACTTACTTTCTATTGAAATGGAGCCAATTTTGTACTTGATAAAAATTCGTTGTGTATATTACATTCTATATTTAGTAGTATACACGAGTGGTATGTATGTTATTGTATGTATACACAGGACATTGTTTTAGAGGATTATTTGAAAGGAGATATATTTAGGGGAATAAGAAGATGTGCAAAGGGTTTTTTAGCACACAATGGAGAGATGTAGAGATTGGATAACGAGAGAAAGTGAGTAAGAGGTTCGTGGAGAAAGCGATTAGTTACTGGAGCAAGGCCCAGAACGGGGATATTGAATTTCACCACTTGGCTTCAGCTTATATTTGCTTATCACTCTTCTCGTCTCTGGTGGAATATGAATGTGAATAGACTCCAGGAACTATTCTTGCCTGGCTTAAGTTGACTTTAGCACCGAACCAACAAGAATAAGATGAGAGTGAGAAAGAGGGAGAGAGGCGAAAGTCAATCTTTGACGACTATAGAGCAACGACATTCGCAGACTGAGTCAATCTCACTATGAGTTTTCGGTCCAGATCTCTCGCTCGCTCTCTTCTCTCTTTAAACTTACGCCTGCGTTACTTTCCTGCACTAAAATCCCACTACATGTATAACTAACACTCAAACTGGGCTCCTTTGCGTCATACCTGCTCCCCAAAAATCTTTTGACCTTTTCAAACCCATGTCAAGGGTTTCAACTCACTTTCTGCAATTATAAATACTTAACCATTCTAATACTAACACCACTTTTCATTCCTGTGTAGCAGTAAATATGGTAAAACAGTGTCACAAGTTCCACCAACAATCAACTTCTTTTCATCTTGTGGGGTCAAAACTCGGGTTCCACTCAACTTTCCAGTTTCTATTAACAAATGTTCGTTTTTTCTCAAGTTGTGTGATTTAGTCTGTACTTATTCAAGATCCTTTTCTTTGATAATAGCCGTTTTGCAGTGTGTTTTCTCATGAAATTTATGTCGATAGAACCTCTACAGTTTGGGGAAACATTCTTTACTGAAAGTCTACCAAATGCTGTGTGCGTCACTTTGGGATAACGTATGTAAATAATTTACTTGAGTACTACATACCTAATCAACGTTTTACATAAAATACAATTCTGGTTGAGAACTAACCGTACAAGGTTCTTATATTTAATAGAAAATTACTTACTTAAATTGTACATGCATGCAAAGATGCATGCGTGATGATTAAAAAACCGAATTTTGTTTTGCCTACCAATTTATGTACTTAAGTAATTCCCACATGGACCATTAATTAAAGAACCCCCTTGGCCAAAAGCAGGATAGATAATTGTCATTTAAAGACCTGGTTCATCTAAATTATAACGTTAATAAAGTACACAGACAATAATTATGGGATGTGCTTGCAAAGTTACAGTGTTGTCTCATTAATCTGTTACTCTGCTAAAGCAAACTGTTTGCGTAGTTATATGTATCTTATCTATGAACATCTCTCTGAGTAAAGATAGCAAGCCTTAAATCAATCATCAGGGTTATTCAAAGCAGCACACAACTAACTGCAAATCGAAATCGAATGCGTCCGTACAATTACATACACATAGACACAGATAAAAACTGTGTGTATAAACACTTCTACACAGCACATTATTACAAAATAGTGTCTGCACTTATCTCAGCAACTCCTTGAAAACATTTTTCATCTGCACCTGTCTTTGCTTGTCTGCGCAAACAATGATGTTTCCCAAAAAAGAGTTTTGTTTGTGTTTCGTGTGGTTTTGTGTTCTCGCGTTCTAAAAGTATTTATGGACACAGACACACTATAGCGTAGCAAAGAACCAAACCACACACTCAATTTTTCACGCAAAAAAACGTCTATTACACAACCCCTTTTTACACCACAACACCAATTTATTTTACAAACAAAAGCCTTATCCTTGCTCACTCTCTTGATCACACTTTCATTTCTTTTGTAATTACTGAGAATTTTGGCTGCTTTATCCTTATCTCCTTCTCTCCTCCTAACGAGCTTTCCGTATACCTAGGTACCTACACATAGCTTTGAGCCGAAATATCATTTCTCTCCAATCCAAGTCCAAATGCAGTAAAATAAACTATATCCCTTTGTTTCCTACCCGAATTTTCTGCAACCCGTTCCCCATTCCCGTACTCGCTCATCATTTCCACCCAATTCTCTAAAGGACAAACACAGACTCGTAAGAACTTTTAGCCGCGACATCAAATGTGAGTGAGTTTTAATTGAATGTCCATTTGATTCATTAAGATTTCCATTCTTAGATTGTTTCATTAGAACCACAGCAGAACAATGCGTGGTTAGTAAGAAAATTGGGTAAAAAACGCATTGCAGTTAGATATTCCTCATGTTTTAATAGAATACTAGTCGACAGTACATATAGGTCGGGAATGCTACAACATTCCACTAATGTGCTTAGCAATCGTCTTTTGGCTTGGGCTAAAGCTAAGGATCGTCACGAAGAGCTTTACAGTGTAATTTGGGAGAATGGGCTCTCATTACGTATGAAGGGAAAGATTAATTTCATTATTGAGCGAAGAACCAAGGAAAGATAAAGCAACACTGTAGTGCATATAGAGAGTACGGATAATTCTGCCTTAAGGCAGCAGACACAGCCAGCCAGCACATGATGAAAAAGAGTGCTGGGGTTGACTAATAGTGACTAAGTAGCTTGATCCTTTTTGATTCTTGCCAATTAGGGCCAATGGGACAATTATTAATAGTAGAACAAAAACAAAGGATACAATTTCCTACAAAAATTACCTCTTATTAAGCAAAAAGTGACGCAAGTTGCATCATTTTTTCATATCTACACGACATAACCCATACACGTTAATACATTTATTACCTTCATGTCGTTTCAACGCAACTCTGAGCAAATGAGCTGTTATGTAACTTATGTACCTAAAGAAGTTCGTCGTCGACGAGAGATTGGAAGGCTAGGCAGCATATGTGAACTCTGAAGGCAGGATTGTATCAATCAACACGGCATTATATCACTTTCTACTTTTACATAAACCTATATACACTAACAGAATAGCTTAATAAATAGAAGATTGCGTGTGTAATGATATTGTAGGATCTTATCTACAAAATATATTACGTAGTATAATACGGATAGTTTAAATAGGTAGGCACTTTATGTAGTCCGAACCGAACTATCATGTAATATAGCAATAATAGGTTGAGCAAAGCAAAGCAATCCATGCAAATTAAGTAAGTGCACTATCTGCAATATCATAGCAGCGTTTGCCAGTAGTAGTTCTAGTGCTGGGGATACACATGGAAAGGGATTTGAAAACGTGATTAGGTAAGTAAGCAAAGCTTATTTATGCAAGGCAATCTACTCTCCGAGTCCGACGGTATTCCGCTTGCTTGAGTCCGTACGTCTATTCCATAGCAGATTGGAGTGTAAAACAGAATATGTAGTTAAGGTACTATTTACGTTTGACAGATGGTAAAGAAAACTTTCATCCAAGTGACTTCTTGGGAACAGAGGGGGTGATTTAATGGGCTCCCGATCAAATTAGATCTCTCTTTCTTTCTCGCTTCCTCTCTCTCTTTACGTGACACCTTTTTTCGCTTAGACTTCAAGAAAATAACAGGAATATGTAGTTGTTCTATGTATTGTAGTAACATAACATACTCACACGATACAACACACACGAAGCACAACAAAACAGCAATTTCTATTCGCCTTGTCACCGTTCACGTCACCCTGACAGTCTTTCTTCAACGCTTTCTTGTACACTTCAAATCTTTTACAAAGTTAAGTTAGATGTGTTTTTCTAGTGTATTCACTTGTGTACTGTACAGTATACGGAAAAAGTGGTGTCAATGCACACTACTACTAATACTACACGCGTTAGCAACAAAAGTCAATTATTGACTCTAGAAAAAGTGCTGTGTGAGCTAATTAAGCGGAGTTCCTTTCTTTCCAAAACATAGTATACACTTACATGAACGCAGGGGCCGCGGAAAATGTTTAAGGATGGGGTACATAAAAATATGTGTGAATGGTCACAAAAAGTGTACAAATTTTACATATTGCATGGCCGTATCTAAGATTTGGGATCCCAATTCGGGCTGGGCAATATTCCAACAGGAGGTTAAAATGTTCTGGTTATTGCACGTATCGCGAATAATTCAATAGTTTGGGTTAAAGTTAAATTCATCCCAGAATGTTGCTTTAAATTGGCACGTAGTGCGAAGACATCTGTGATTTATTAGGGGACGAATGTTAACGATGTCCTCATGATACAACTTTTGGGGTACTTCGTCCCCTTGTCCCCACGGTTCCGAGGCCCATGCACTATGCATGTAGGTATAAATAGACAATAGATCTATTTATTATAAAGCAACTCTATACAAGTTCTCCGTGTGCTTGTACTTTTATGGTTCTGTGATTTTCTACATAGTACAACTTACTCGTAAATTCATTTCCACATCCGCCTTGTAAAACTACCTAAGTTTCCATTCGATTACAAAGAAAAAACACGAGTTTTCCGCGTGCGATGCTGGAGAAGACAGTTTTTTGGTTTTCAGATTCAGTTCGTAAATGAAACCCTAACATTTCTACTTTTGTTTCTGCTGCTACCACCACTAAAGTACAACAGTCATCAGTGGCAGTGGCAAGGACGAGAAGAACTTTCTACATATCTGCTTTCGTCATTAGATAAGATGTTGCCTTTGATAAGATGAAACAGAGTAAACTATTCGTACTAACAATAAGTTGCTACATTAGTTAGTATAACTGCAGTATTCATTGGCGTTCGAGATTAAATGACTTCTTTATATGACTTGTTTTTTTCACTTTCACATAGACATAAAGACAAACTGGAAATTTTTGTTTATCCTTTGTATAATCGAGCCTTTACTGAATATAGGGATAATTGATTGTAATGATAATGTTCAATCGAGCTTACAGATTCAATATGGCATTTTTATGAGAAAAGAAACATGTTTCCTTTCGGTAATTGGCATTTTCTTCCCAAGTTCAAATAGGTCTTTTGTCAACTTTTTCCACTTTGTTGGTGAAAGCAGATATATTTATAGCAGTCAATCTAGAGGCAGGCAGGCCCACATTTTTTCCTTTACTATTTATTGTCAGCAAATATCCCAAATCAACTTTCTATTACTACCTATAGAAAACATTTATAACTTTCATAACTTTTCTATAGGCCTAGTGCATTATCAGAGTTCACTTTTCTCTATGTCCCATACACAAAGTGTGACCAGAATGTTACGTTCTTTTAAGCTATATCATGTCTAATCTTAGGCAACATAAAGTGTTCGCCGAAAAAAAAACACGTTTTATATAAAATGACAAAAATAAAATAAATTATTATTACTTCACAAAGTGCTATATTTATTATTTGCTATATTTATATACAATATAGTAAAGAATCAGGGCCGTATCTTGGTTTTGTTTTCGGGGATCGTAATTTTATTAGAAATGAATATTATCGCGCTTAACGCAAAAAACTGGATAAAATTGGGCCAAACTCAGTCTAAAATGAAACAAGTGGGTGTGTAGCTCAAAAAATTGTGCGAGTTTGTGCTTTTATATTGCCAAACTCCTTCTTCTTAATTTCAGGGGCATATGTCCTGTCGCTCGGTACCGCCTTTACATTTTCTATTCCCCAACATATACACATAAGATGATTTTGTGTAAATACATGGAAGGCAACTAGCTACCTACTAGATAGGTGTAATTAATAAGTATACATGAATTTTCCAGCTAAAACTTGTTTATACATTTAAAAAAGTCAAAGAAAAACTTTTGGCTAACTTAACTCGAGTTAACTATAGATTTTATTATGGAACTGATTATACGCTAATTGCATTGTTGGCCTATACTTATTTGCTTGTGCTGTCGCTATTAATTCTACACTTATACATGGGCTTCTCACTCAGTTCCATTTCTGCCTTGCATGATGTGAAAGCGATACGTGACTGTTTGAATGATTGTGTGCATAGTTCTTGTAGTACAACGATGAATAATTGGTGCTCTATATTTCTAGCCTGGCTTCAAGTCTTATATCAGTGTACACACAAACAGACACAGACACTAGCTTTCTACTTTGACTCATGGCTCACACACAGTTGATTTGTGTATACGAAACGTACGATGGAATTCATTAGGCAATTCGTATGCATTCTCACACATGTTGTGTGTAAACTTTGCTCGGCTGACTTTCTCCTGTTTTTCTGACTTGGCCGTTTCACAGGAGCGATAGAATGCACAGCTGTATAAACCTCTGGTGAATACAAATCACACGTACTCTGTTCTCCACGCGCTAAGTAATCCCCTGGAAGTCGATGCAAACAATTAGACAAGTAATTCTATTTTTGTTCCCTCTCCCATTCCCATTTCACCTTATTTACTTTCCGTTTCCACTCAAAACTACTTACTAAAACATGATTGCTAATCAGTTAAGTTACATTGCCTCACGTGACTGCCAAGTGAATGCTAAAGACTTTCTATATACGTTTCCTCTGTCTGGGTCTTCCATTTGAGTATTTTTGTCTTTTGTTCTTCCACAAGACAACACATTGTGGCGTGCATACAAAATAGATAGAAATGTTCTTACTCTATAGCTATACACACACACTACTATTATTTTATGTACTTATGTTCTATGCATGTAAGTATGTTCGTTTCTAATGCAGTGCATACATAATAACTACATTTTGGCTGGCTGTATTTATGTTCTCGTTTCTTTATTTCTTAATATAATTGTATGTAGTACTATGGAGAAGTGAGGGAAATAGGAGCAGAACTGAAGAACAACTCGAATTCTTTTATCTTTTTCTTTTTTCTCTTTACTTTGCTTTTCTCCAGCCATGAATTTATGTATGTTTACTCAATACATTCACTCTCCCACTAACCAGCAGCAGATAGTCCTACAGACGGATGGAAGCGAGTTGAGTTTCTTTAGATTACCTTATGACTATGACTTTCGCAGCTTTCGCTACAAGTCATACTCACAATCATCTAGGGGCAACTTGCGCTGTATAAAACTCAACCAAAAAGCAGCATGTATGCTCATCTCCGAGTTCATTTCATGTTTTCAGTGCATTTTATGTGCCCTGCACATACATTGTACTTTCTCTTTGGGCTTGTAATATTATCCTTAGTTATGTGTGTTACGCTACGTACGATATATGTACATATTATATTTGCACTCTACTTATTCCTCCACAGATGAAATGTACAAGGTTTTACAGTGCCATAGATCTTGGTCATATATGTACAAGCACGAGTTTGACTTTGCCTTTTTCTTTCCCTATAGTGTAAGTCTCGCTCTATATTGCATTGTAGACAATGTATTTAGCAAACTCAGTCACACTGGCAAATATTGTATGTAGAAAGAGACTGGGATGCTTTCAGTAAAGGAAATTCAAGAGGATCTTCGTCCTTCCCTGTTTTAGTAGTGGATGCAATGTCCCAGTTATATATTAGTGTTTAGGTGTACTATGTATGTATGCCTACGTCGAAGGTAATAGTATCGCAAGGGGAGAGTAATGATCGCAGATATTGTAGTCGTACATAGCATAATGCAAAGTTACAACGTAACATTACATGCATGAAAGACATATCAGACATGAGCAATAACAAAATACGCGTCCCAAAAGACAAGGCCTTCTTTTCGAGCACACCACATTCTTTTGACAGCATAACTCGACAAATAAAAGGCGACCACCCGAAATTCTTTTCGTCTCTTTCGTAGTCTAGTCCTATCTGTACTAGTAGCCTTACCTAACCCACATAGACAACACAGCGCTCTATCTTGTCACAAGTGTGTTCACGTACGAAAAACTTATATCAAGCAAAGCTACGGAGACCTCACGAGGTTGAATGAAAGCAGGATTCTATATAGTTGGCATAGTTCAAATGAGGATAATGTAATAATTATGCTTTCAGTAAGTTTGTTGGAAGCGCAATCAAATTTTTTGGAGTACCTACATGAATAAAGTTAGTTAAAAAATTTAATTATGCTTTACGTTTGTTGGAAGCGCAATCACATTTTTTGGAGTGCCGGAGTGAATAAAGTTAGATAAAAATGTAATTATGCTTTAAGTTTGTTGGAAGCACAATCAAATATTTTGGAGTACCTACAGGAATAAAGTTAGCAATAAAACGTATACATTGAAAATAACAAAAAATTAAACATACAAAATTGGAAGCAGTA